>AWWV01013963.1:0-91528 GCA_001974805.1 Corchorus capsularis | reverse complement strand
TACCATGAAATTTTTGGCAATAAATGAATGAATCCAGACTTTGATTCATCAAAATTTTTCTTCATTTGGGTTGGATATTGAATTGCTAAGCGCTGTGTAGTCACATTTGGGGCAGCAAGTTCCCTCAAAGTCCTATTGTTGTTGTTTTCTTCGGCCATGTTTTCTCTTGGGGGTTGTGATTCCAAACTTGATGAAGAAGTGGTTGATCGTGGAGAGCTAGCTTGAGAACTTGGTGTTGACGAATCTCCTCCTTCCTCTCTAAACAAATTCTCCTTCCTTAGTGCAAAGAGTGTACGTTCAGGCTCAGAATTGAATTCTAAGTCCTTGGTACTACTACTCCTTGTATTTAGCATACAACACCTAGAAAGAACTTAAACAAAAAATCCAACAAAAACAAGTAATTTGGAAAATAAAAAGTAAAGGAAAATTAACTAAACTAAAAATTGAAAAGAAAAATAACAAAAAATATAAAAGATAAAGGTAAGAAATTCTTAAGTAAAAATTCGCCTTCAATTACGTAAACCTTCCCCGGCAACGGCGCCAAAATTGTGACCGGTCGTTGTTTAAATCACAAGATAAATTCCCCACAAACCAATAACAAATAGATAAAACTACTTAGCTAGGGCAAGTAGGGGTCGAATCCACAGGGAAGGTACGAATCAAAGTTAAATCTTACAAAAGAAATTCTAACCTAGAAAAGTTATTTTTGGGTTTTTGTAATTGGAATTGAAAACAAATAAATAATTGACTAGAAAATAATTAAAGAGAAAATCAATTGATAAAAGCATACTTCTTCTCGTTTAGGTAACTACTTTGATCAAGTGACTCATGGATCATGGACACTAAACATAAATTTGGCTTAGATTGCAATCAATTAAGAATCATAAATTACTCCAAATCGGTATATAGCCTAAGACGTAGACATCAACTTTCATTGAAACAAACTAATCCTCTTAATATCTTAAACAACTCCATTTGAATAATTGGTATAGGAACAGACGTGATGCTAATTCCAACATGCTAAAAAGATTAATCCGTATCTCACTGCAATTAACCTCAAATGTTATGATCTAGGTTTCACCCATTCCTATAACAAGCATTAGGTTTTATTATTCCACATGCATGATAAATCAATATCAAACTTGCCTACGTCAATTTCCGTCTCGGCCTAAAGATTTCAACAAGGTTTGATATCCCATTGAACCTAGGACTCCTAGCATTCAATTGTTACTTGGACCAACTTTAGATTGACTCAAGCTACTTGAATCTAACTATAGCATTCATAAATCTCAAGATATGTTGTACACCAAATCAATCAAAGTATGAACACATAAGATGAAGCATAGAGATAAGAAACATATTCAAACAGAAAAGAACTCAAATTATTAAGAACAAAAGTCTCACCAATAATTCATTGATCAAAAGCACCTAACGAAAAGAATTATAAAAGGTTTAGCTACTCATTAATTGCAAGCAATCCATGAGAGACTTACAATGTTTGGAGGCCGACTGCCTCCTTCCTCTCCTTGACGGCGTAAGACCTAGAAAACTAGGGCAAATTATGTAGAAAAGTATTATGATCTGTTCCTAGGGTTCTAGACTTAAAAGGGTATTTATAGAGGTGGCTTAGGGCTAATTTAGAGCTTAAACAAACCCTAAGGACGTGCTGGGCTGCTCTCCAAGTCTTCAAGCTAGTCCAAATGATCGAGCTCAAATTATGCATATTTTTATAGCTATTTTTATATACTTTTTGCTATTTTTATATGTGTTTTTACCCTATTTTGTTAGTATTTATGTTTTTAGGTCTAGAAGACAAGAAAAGAGAAAAGTTATTGTTTTTCACTCTTTTTGGAGCTATTTTGGAGACTTTTTACTCAACTATGGATTTAGTTATTTGGAATGAAGATTTGAAGATTTGAAGTTCGTGATTGAAGATATTTTGAAGATTTGAAGACAATTGAAGAATTAATTCAAGAAGTAAAAATTGAAGATTTGGAGCTTTATTGCAAAGAATTGAAGCCAAGTCCAGAAGAAGCCCTGAAGTTGAGGATTTTTGGATTATTTATATGGGAATATACTCAGCCCATATAAACCTATAATTTGAGTTAAAATCCCAATTAATAGGCCTAATATCCAAAAGAATATCCAAATCCCGCAATAATCCCGCAGATTTGCGATATAGGCCCGATTTCAGCGCAGTCTTCGTAGAAAGGCCATAACTTTCTGCTCAAATGCCCGTTTTAAGCCCATGAGTAACCGTTGGAAAGCTAACTCCGAGCTCTACAACTTTCTTTTGAAGTGCAAAGCCCATATCTGCCATCTTCAAGCCCAAAATTCAAGTCGAAGTTGCTGCCAAATTCCAGAAAATTCTAGAGTCCTCATCTAACTTAGAGTCTACTCTCGGATGACACCTAATCCTACTTGGATACCAAGAAAAGGCTAAACCGTCCTACCCTATTCCTCCACTATAAATAGCCACCTCCTGTATCACAAATCACACAACTTCACAATCCACAAATTTTAGATAATTCTCTTTTTCTACCTTTCTTTAGTTTTTAAGTTTTTCTCTAGTTTTAGAAGGGGGAGAAGTCGACACCCTCTCTAACAATAGAGGGGTCAACGTCCCTAGGGTTTTCAAAGGGCAGATTTCGCCTCTCCCTATCTCTGTAAGTATTCTTATGCCTCTCATGGATTTTCCTAAATCCATGAGTAGCTAAATCCTTAATCCTTCTGATCCTTTGGTGAATTCAATCAATTGATTATGGTGAGATTTCTATACTTATAATTTTGTTTTAAGTTCTTGATGATAGTAGTCAAAACCCTAATTTAATTTTATGATTCTGAATCTTATCTGAGTTATGTGGCCACTAACGATGTAAGAGGAAGATCTATGACTAGATCGGGCTTAGAATTAATCACTCAAGTTTAATTGTGGGGATTATTTTTATGGTCATAAACGACACGATCATAAATTTTGGCGCCGTTGCCGGGGAAGGGAATTGAATTGAGAAAAAATGAAGAGAGATTAGATCCAAGAATTAGTTTTTGATTTTCCGTTTTTTCTAAAAAAAAAAGTTTTTTCCGTTTTTCCGATTTTTCTAAAAAAAAAAAAATTATTTTTCCATTTTTAATTTTAGGGTTTCCGATTTTTGAAAAAAAAAGTTTTTCTTTTCCGTTTTTCCTTATTTAAAAAAAATATATTTTTATTTTCTGTTTCTGCTTTTAATTTTTTATTTAAGAACTGTTACTGCTAATTTTTCTTTTTAGTTTTGTTTGATTTTTCTAGGAAACTGCATGCCAAAGACAAGAAGTAGTAGTACTGAAGGTTTAGAATTCAATCCTGAGCCTGAAAGAACGCTATTTCAGAAGAAGAAGAAAACACAAAGCCGATTACAAGAAGAGGAAGCATCCGATTCGAGTTCTCAACCAAGTTGTCCTAGATCTGCTGTTTCAACATCGTCAGAAGACATGGCTGAAGAAGAACAACCCAAAACTCTGAGAGAGTTAGCTGCACCAAACGTCAATACCAAACGCTTAGCCATCCGTTACCCAGATACCAATGGAAACTTTGAAATTAAATCTGGATTTATTCAGATTTTACCCAAATTTCACGGTTTGCCTGGAGAAGATCCTCACCGACATCTAACTGATTTCCAGATTGCCTGCGCATCTACAAGTATTCAAGGTATTCCTGAAGATCAATTCATGTTAAGAACCTTTCCGTTCACTCTTATGGACCGAGCAAAAGATTGGTTGTACCTACTAACCACTGGTTCAATCACATCTTGGACGAGCCTTAAGAAGTTGTTCTTGGAAAAGTACTTTCCTGCACACAAAGCATCAAGTATAAGGAAGGAGATTTGCGGAATTAAGCAACGCCATGGAGAAACAATGCATGAATATTGGGAACGTTTCAAAACACTTTGTGCGAGCTGCCCCAATCACCAAATCAATAAAAAGTTGCTGATCCAGTACTTCTACGAAGGATTACTACCGTTTGACAGATCTTCCATCGATTCTGCAAGTAGAGGAGCTTTCATCGAAAAAACTCCTACCGAAGCTTGGTCTTTAGTGGAAAACATGGCTGCAAACACTCAACAATTTGGATCTCGAGAAGACTTTTCAAGAGAAGGCCCTATAAGAAGAATTAATGAAGTTTCTACCTATTCCACCTCATTGGAGCAACAACTTCAAGAAACGAATCAGCAAATCGCTTTGCTCACTGATTTGTTCCATGCGAATTTTTCAAGTGTGCCATGGGTTTGTGCGACTTTGGAAGACAACAAACAAGGAGTCAATGCCATGGGATTACAAGGAGCTTATCAAAGGAAGCCTGAACCTTATTGGAGACCTGAACAACCGAGTCAACAATATGGAAACCAAGGTAATTTTCAAGGAAGGCCGAATTTTCAAAGACCTAATTTTCAAACTTCACAAGCCATTGAGTTACAACAAATCAAGGACGCTATGGAGATGATGACAAAGCAAATAAGCAAATTAGCTAGTGATTTGAGTGATCTCAAGACACAAGGTCAACAAAGGATTCCATCACAACCAAAGGTACCTCCTAGAGAGAATGTCAGTGCAATTTCTTTAAGGAGTGGAAAAGAGTTACAAGACCCTTATCCAAACCATGCCGCACATCAACAAGAAGAAGGAGAGCCGAGCTACACCAAAGAAGATTTACAAGAGCATGCCGAAATCAAGATTGAAGATGAACCCAATAACAAAGGAGCTGCGCAGATTGAAGATTCAAACAAGGAAGATGTCGTAATTCAACCCAAAGGAAAAGGTGTGTGCGATTCCATCAAACCTAAAACCGATTCCAACCTAATTCCTTTTCAATCAAGATTGAAGAAGTCAAAGAAAGAAGATGATGATCAAGATATTTTGGAGTTATTTTGAAAATTTGAGGTCAACATCCCACTTCTTGATGCCATTCAACAAATACCGAATTATGCAAAGTTCCTCAAGCAACTTTGTACCAATAAGAAGAGATTACAAGGTAAAGTAAGCGCTGGAGCTAATGTCTCTGCTGTGCTTCAAAAGAGTTTACCTCCTAAGTGCAAAGATCCAGGTACGTTTTCTATTACTTGTTCTATTGGAAGAAGTATTATAGAGAATGCGATGCTTGATCTTGGTGCTTCTTTAAGCGTGATGCCTTATTCTTTCTACAAATCTTTAAATCTTGGTCCTTTAAAGAATACTGATGTTATTCTGCAATTAGCTGACGGATCTTTGGTTTATCCCAAAGGTGTTTTAGAGAATATCTTAATCAAAGTTGAACATCTGATTTTTCCAATCGACATATTCATCATGGATATGGAGTATTCGAAAGATCAATGTCCTCTTTTATTAGGAAGACCTTTCCTAAAGACTTTTCATACAAAGATTGATGTATTTAATGGTGCATTGACCATGGAATTTGATGGTGAAATCATCCACCCTAGAATTTCATCTCAAGTGCCGTTAAAATCTAACAATTTAGTTTATGTTATAAGTTCTAAGTTTGTTAAGAAAGGAGCCATTGAAGATTCTTCATCAACAAAACCTGATCGGATTTCCAAAGGAAAACAAAGGATAATGGACATTCGACAACGCTACAACGAGACTTTCCACCAATTTTGGAGGAGATTCAAGCAGCTGTGTGCCGATTGCCCTCATCATTGATTCAAGGAAGAAATTTTAATCCAATTCTTCTATGGAGGATTGGGACTTAAAGATCGAGTTCTTGTTGATTCTTTCAGTACTAAACCACTGCATGAAAGAACCCCGGAGAAAGCATTCAATGCTCTTGAAGAATTATCTCGGAGGACGGAATCTTCAACCTCCCATGAGAAGAAAGATCGAGCAAAAGAAACCAAGAAGGAGCCAGAAGTCAACAACAAAGAAGTTCAACCGCCCCTGAAGATCAATCAACCAAGCAATTCAACTAAGAAGCAAGATATAGACCTTGAACATCGAGCTAAAGTTGCAAGCATTCTTCAATGTAAATTGGAGAATTTTCCCCAATTTTGGCAAAGGTTTAAGAAGCTATGTGCTGCTCACCCTCATCATGGTTATGATCAAAGAAGATTGGCTCAAATCTTCTACCAAGGATTAAGAGCTTCTGATAGATTGTCTGTCGACACTCTTATCTATATTCCCCTGTTCGATCACAGCACTGCTGACATATACGAGATAATGGAGAATTTTGCCCAGATGATAACCAATACATCGAAGGAAGCTGTTCAAGGACTCAGCCCGATTAAGCCCGTGCCACACAAGCGAGTATGCCCGGCTGCAGCCCGGCCATCGACTTCACATGGTCGGCCAACACCGGCCAAGGCATCCCAAGCTTGTGCCACATCAAGCCTTGTCGCGCCTAGCCCGGCCACACCTGAGCCACATGACCGAACGCCACCAGCATCTGCCGTGCCGCCTGCCCGGCCCAGCCAGGTCACTACCGCGCCATCCGTGCCGCCTGCCCGGCCATGCTCGGCCTTGCCCGCTGATCGTGTTGTCTATGACCATAAAAATAATCCCCACAATTAACTAACTAGAATAGCTAGGGCAAGTAGGGCTCGAATCCCACAGAGAAGGTTTATGTGATGAACAATAAAAAGATAGAAAGATCTTTTCCAAAAATCAAACAGAAAACAGGGGATTGTGAAATAACAATTATAAAGAAAACAATTAAACTAAAAATAAAGCAAAGCAAATCTAAATCTAAATCTAAATCTAAGCAGATTAATAAAGCAAATTAATAAAGCAAACAATAATTAAAAAGCATACTTCTTCACCAGTGGTATCCTTCAATCAAGTTAACTATGTATCCTTGATTTAAAAGGTGAATTTCGCATCTTATTCTTGACTGACAACTGATATAGGTTTCCCAACATGTATTTTAGATAAGAGGCCGATTAAAGCTGCAGTTATCCCTATTATTCCTTCAATGATCGATTACTTTCTTAGGGCTTAAAGATCACTTGAGAACAAAGCATTAAGAACAGTTAATTTACACACATGCCTATAAATAGAACCATACGAAGAGAAATTTCTCACCCTCCGGTAGACAAATACCCATTAAGCAGCGATTAAACAAACCTAATTTGCTACATACAATCAAACTTGAGTGATTAATTCTAAGTATGATCTAGCCATAGATCTTCCTCTTAGATCCTTAGTAGCCACATAATTCAGATAAGATTCAGAATCATAAAATTATTCTAGGGTTTTGACTACTATCATCAAGAACTTAACACAAAATTATAAGTATAGAAATCTCACCATAATCAATTGATTGAATTCACCAAAGGATTAGAAGTATTAAGGATTTAGCTACTCATGGATTTAGGAAAATCCATGAGAGGCATAAGAATACTTACAGGACTGGGAGAGGCGGAATCTCCCCTTTGAAAACCCTAGGGACGTCGACTCCCTCTATTGCTAGAGAGGGTGTCGACTTCTCCCCCTTCTAAAACTAGAGAAAAACCTAAAAACTAAAGAAAGGTAGAAAAAGAGAATTATCTAAAATTTGTGATGTGTAAAAGTTGTGTGATTTGTGATACAGGAGGTGGCTATTTATAGTGGAGAAATAGGGTAGGACGGTTTAGGCTCTTTTCTTGGTCTCCAAGTAGGATTAGGTGTCATCCTAGAGTAGTCTCCAAGTTGGATGAAGACTCTAGAATTTTCTGGAATTTTCTGGAATTTGGCAGCAACTTCGACTTGAATTTCGGGCTTGAGGATGGCAGATCTGGGTTTTGCACTTCAAATGAAAGTTGTAGAGCTCGGAGTTAGCTTTCCAACGAGTACTCATGGGCTTAAAACGGACATCTGAGCAGAAAGTTATGGCCTTTCTACAAAGACTGCGCTGAAACCGGGCTAATATCGCAAATCTACGGGATTATTGCGGGATTTGGATATTCTTTTGGATATTAGGCCTATTAATTGGGATTTTAACTCCAATTATAGGTTTATATGGGCTGAGTATATTCCCATATAAATAATCCAAAAATCCTCAACTTCAGGGCTTCTTCTGGACTTTGCTTCAATCCTTAACACATTAAGCTCCAAATCTTCAATTTTTACTTCTTGAATTAATTCTTCAAAATATCTTCAATCACGAACTTCGCATCTTCAAATCTTTATTCCAAATGGCTAAATCCATAGTTGAGTAAAAAATCTCCAAAATAGCTCCAAAAAGAGTGAAAAACAATAAGTTTTCACTTTTCTTGTCTTCAAGACCTAAAAACACAAATACTTACAAAATATGGTAAAAACACATATAAAAATAGCAAAAAGCATATAAAAATAGCTATAAAAATATGTATAATTTGAGCTCAATCAGCCGCCCATGCCATGCTCGACCTTGTCCGCACCAAGCCGCGCCACCAGCACCTCGCAACCGACCATTGAAGAATAACCTTTTTTAAGGCAGTCTAGCCAAAGACCTTAAAGAAAGGCGCTTATTGGGAGGCAACCCAATTTATTTTTACTAACCCATAATATTTTTCTTTGTTTTATTTTTCTTTTCTTTTTTAGGATTTTCCATACCAAAGGAGAAAAAGAAGTTTTTCACCGATATGAAGAAATCGAATGAAGCTTATGCTTGGATTAAATCCCTAAGTTTTCTTAAACCTTAACTCCATTTAATTTTTCTTGCAATATTTTGATTGATTTTTCTTTGATATGTGATTCATATAGATATAGATATAGGTTATATAGGTTAATTAGGATTTTAAAAGATGCATACATATTTTTGCTTTGATTTTCCACGCTTGTTAATACATTGGGGACAATGTATCTTTTAAGTGTGGGGGAGTGAGTCTATATGAATAAAATTGATAAAATTGGAATAATTTTTCGAAAATTTTGACAAAATTTTGATTTTATATGCACATATTGATCGATTGATTTGATTTTTGATTGATGATATATTAGAATTCTTAAGAATGTTTGATTCATTACTTGATTTATAATATGATATCTTAATTCTTAGATTAGGTATAATTGAAGTCTGTGATAATTGCTTACCATGAATTATTTCTATGATTGCCTATTTTTAGAACTCATGTTTAATTTTTATTGAAACTACACTTATGAGAGTATTTTATGAATATGTCAAAAATAAGTGTGGGGGACTATCTATATTAGAAGGGTAGTTAAAAATCTTTTTCTTAAAAAAAATAAAGAGTGTTTTTCATGCAAGAGGAGAAGAGATATTTTTTGCCTTAATTTTTTAAAAATATATCCATTGTTGTCACTCTTCTCTTTAAACAAAAGGAGTTAGTAACCCTTGGGAAGAGGATAAGAGGCATGGATCGGCAAAAGTATTGTCCCTCTAGAGTGCTAGTAGCCTCACAAAAATACATAAAGGGCGCTAGTAACCCCTAAGCATGAACACTTTGAGGTTAGTAACCTCACTTTTCTAAAATAATTACCCTTTGAAAATCATTATAACCCATGCGAAACTTTTGATTTGTATTCATGATATGCAATTATTTGAGTAGTAGAGATAAAGATGAAGGCATAAGCTTATAGAAAGAAATAGTTATAGTTGTGATAAATGATAAGTGATTAGAGCTACTTTGATTATGGTTACTTAAGAATGAGGATGATTGCTATATCTTGATCTATTGAATTGGATACTCTTAATATTCTTTGTTATTCTGATTTCATAAATTGAATTGATCCTTGATATATGTAAATAATTCAAAGTTTTTCAAAAGATTTGAACAAAACTCACTATTTTAAATCTTAATTTTTGTTTGTCTACACTAGTTAGTGTGGGGGAAATTGTGATCGAGCTCAAATTATGCATATTTTTATAGCTATTTTTATATACTTTTTGCTATTTTTATATGTGTTTTTACCCTATTTTGTTAGTATTTATGTTTTTAGGTCTTGAAGACAAGAAAAGTGAAAAGTTATTGTTTTTCACTCTTTTTGGAGCTATTTTGGAGACTTTTTACTCAACTATGGATTTAGTTATTTGGAATGAAGATTTGAAGATTTGAAGTTCGTAATTGAAGATATTTTGAAGATTTGAAGACAATTGAAGAATTAATTCAAGAAGTAAAAATTGAAGATTTGGAGCTTTATTGCAAAGAATTGAAGCCAAGTCCAGAAGAAGCCCTGAAGTTGAGGATTTTTGGATTATTTACATGGGAATATACTCAGCCCATATAAACCTATAATTGGAGTTAAAATCCCAATTAATAGGCCTAATATCCAAAAGAATATCCAAATCCCGCAATAATCCCGCAGATTTGCGATATAGGCCCGATTTCAGCGCAGTCTTCGTAGAAAGGCCATAACTTTCTACTCAGATGTCCGTTTTAAGCCCATGAGTAACCGTTGGAAAGCTAACTCCGAGCTCTAGAACTTTCTTTTGAAGTGCAAAGCCCATATCTGACATCTTCAAGCCCGAAATTCAAGTCGAAGTTGCTGCCAAATTCCAGAAAATTCCAGAAAATTCTAAAGTCCTCATCTAACTTGGAGTCTACTCTAGGATCACACCTAATCCTACTTGGAGACCAAGAAAAGGCTAAACCATCCTACCCTATTCCTCCACTATAAATAGCCACCTCCTGTATCACAAATCACACAACTTCACAATCCACAAATTTTAGATAATTCTCTTTTTCTACCTTTCTTTAGTTTTAGGTTTTTCTCTAGTTTTAGAAGGGGGAGAAGTCAACACCCTCTCTAACAATAGAGGGGTCGACGTCCCTAGGGTTTTCAAAGGGGAGATTTCGCCTCTCCCTACCTCTGTAAGTTTTCTTATGCCTCTCATGGATTTTCCTAAATCCATGAGTAGCTAAATCCTTAATACTTTTGATCCTTTGGTGAATTCAATCAATTGATTATGGTGAGATTTCTATACTTATAATTTTGTGTTAAGTTCTTGATGATAGTAGTCAAAACCCTGTTTTAATGAATCTTATCTTAGTTATGTGGCCACTAACGATGTAAGAGGAAGTTCTATGGCTAGATTAGGCTTAGAATTAATCACTCAAGTTTGATTGTATGTAGCAAATTAGGTTTGTTGAATCGCTGCTTAATGGGTGTTTGTCTACCAGAGGGCTAGAAATTTCTCTTCGTATGTTCTATTTATAGGCATGTGTGTAAATTAACTGTTCTTAATGCTTTGTTCTCAAGTGATCTATAAGCTCTAAGAAAATAATCGATCACTGAAGGAATAATAGGGATAACTGCAGTTTTAATCGGCCTCTTATCTAAAATACATGTTGGGAAACCTATATTAGTTGTCAGTCAAGAATAAGATGCGAAATTCACCTTTTAAATCGAGGATCCATAGTTAATTTGATTGAATGATACCACTGGTGAAGAAGTATGCTTTTTAATTATTGTTTGCTTTATTAATCTGCTTTAGATTTAGATTTAGATTTGCTTTGCTTTATTTTTAGTTTAATTGTTTTCTTTATAATTGATATTTTCACAATCCCCTGTTTTCTGTTTAATTTTTTTGGAAAAGATCTTTCTATCTTTTTATTGTTCATCACATAAACCTTCTTTGTGGGATTCGACCCCTACTTGCCCTAGCTATTCTAGTTAGTTAATTGTGGGGATTATTTTTATAGTCATAGACGACACGATCACCAAATTAGAATTTGGGCTTAATTAAGTCAATCCCGCATAAAAGGCCTAGGACAGTTTCTGTCCGCTGACTTCAGGGGCATTTTCGTCCATGAAAACGGCAAAACTGGGCTTCGACCAAAACACGAAAGTTGTAGATCTTGGAGTTAGCTTTCCAACGGCTACTCATACACCTCAAACGGAGCTTTGGATCAAAAGTTATGGCCAAAATACAGAAAGGTCGTCAAATCTGGAAAACAAGTGAAGAGGCTTCAAGGTGAAGACACGCATGGTGGCATGCTTGGCGCGCGCATGTGCTGGCCCCGACTCCCCCTGGGCGCCCATGTGGATGGCCTGTGTGGCCAGGGCATTGCTCTCAGCCCCCATGTCGCCAGCGCCCATGTGCGTGCTGGTGGCATGTCTCGTCTAGCGCTAGGCGCCCATCTGCTATGCTTGGCGCCTTATGTGGTTTGCCTCGCGACCCATGTACTCCAGTGTTTTGACACATCTTGACATGTTTTCTTGCCTTTAAATTCAACTTTGCTCCTTTGCTTCAAACTCTTGAAAATCAATCTTATGATGATAAAATTGACTCATCAAGCTCTTCAATCACGATCATGTTGGCTCCATTCTTCATCCAAAATGTCATTGGAAAATATTTGTGTAAATAATCATCCAAAAAGGCTCCAAAAAAGATACAAAAATGGTGATTTTGCACTTTTCTTCACTTTAACACCTATAAACACAAATATACCAAATATAAGGCATAATCAAGCATAAAATACCCTAAAAGCATAGGAAAATGACCATAAAAAGATGCATAATTTTGGTCCGATCATAACCCTAAGGTTGCAAAAAGAGGGTGTGGCACCCTAGACCTAAAACTAGAGAAAAACAAAACTAAAGAAAGGTAGAAGAATAGAATTATGAGAGATTGTTTTCTAGGGTACATAAGGTGGGTATTTATTGTGGAAAAATAACTTTAAGACTCCAATTATACTTAGGATAGGACTCTAGGACGTTTTAGGCTCTAACTTGGTCTCCAAGTTGGATTAAATGTCTTCCTAGAGCAAAATCCAAGTGAAAATAGGATCCTGGAAAATTCTGGTAACGCACAGCAACTTCGACAGCAATTTCGGGCTTCAAGATGGCAGAACTGGGCTTTGGGCTTCAAAGAAAAGTTTTAGATCTTGGAATTAGCTTTCCAACGCCTACTCACGGGCCTAAATTGGACATCTGAGCAGAAAGTTATGGCCTTTTTACCGAGACTGTGCTGAATCCAAATCCAACTAGGACTAGTATGTGGGAATATGCGGGAATTCGATATTTCCTTCGGCTTGTGCGGCACAAATTGGCATTTTACCTCCAATTGTGGTCTTATATGGGCTCAGTATTATCCCATATAAAATATCCAAAATTCAAATCTTCAGGGCTTCTTCATAATTTGTCTCGAATCCTTCGCGATTTAACCTCAATCCTCAATTCTTGCTCCTTGAAATAATTCTTCAATGGTCTTCAATTCTTGAAATTATCTTCAATAAATCTTCAATCACGAACTTCGAATCTCCAAATCTTCATTCAAAATTGCTAAGTCCATATTTGTGTATAAAGGCATCAATTTAGCTCCAAAAATAGTGAAAAACAACAAGTTTCCACTTTTCTTCTCTTCAAGACCTAAAAACACAAATACTTACAAAATAGGGTTAAATCCCACATAAAAATACCAAAAAGCATAGGAAAATAATCATAAAAATAGGGTCTATTTTGGCTCGATCAATGTGTATGAGTTGAAAGGTCTTTATTAGGGTTGTAATGGGGCCAATGGATAGTAGGTTAATAGAGAAAGGATAAGGAAAATCAAAAGTATTCGAGAATTTAGTTGAGCATAACTAAGATAGACTCAATAATAATCAAAAAATAAATCACAACTAATCCACCTAACATATAAGGGCTAAATTTATCTTTTGATAGCTCTTCCTTTTTTTGGTCATTTTCCTATGCTTTTTGGGTAATTTATACTTGATTATGCCTTATATTGGTTATATTTAGGGTTTAGGGTTTAGGGTTTTTAGAACCTTTTTGGATGATTTATGGCACAAGTATTTTCCATGGACGTTTTGGATGAAGATTGAAGCTATCATGTTCGTGATTGAAGATCTTATGGAGCCAATTTTATGCTTATGAAGATCATAAAGTTGATTGCTATGAGTTTTCAAGACAAATGAGCAAAGATGAGTTCAAGTTGATTGCTTGTGTCTTCCTTTTGAAGCCTCTTCAATACTTTCCAGATTTGGCGACAGTTTGGGAAAACTGCTACAACTTTTAATCCAGAACTCCAAATGAGGTGATTGAAGATGCTACCGAAAGCTAACTCCGAGAACTACAACTTTCGTGTTTTGGTCAAAGCGCAGAATTGACGTTATTATGGCCAACAAAATGCCCCTAAACATTGCGGACAAAAAGTATTTCGGGCCAGGCTTGCGTTTTGACCAATTGGTGCCCATATATCTTACTTGGATCAGCTTGAAGACATGAAGAAGATCCCAGCACATCTCTAGGGTTAGTTTAAGTCATCTAGAAATCTAAAGTAAACCATAGGCATCCTCTATAAATACCCATCTTTTCCAAGAACCCTAGAGGACTTTCCCCAACTTCTTATTCTCTTTAGGTTTTGCGGTTTTGGGGAGGAGGCAGCCGCCCCCTCCTTCTTCACCTCTTGTTTTGTAGTTCCAATCCATGAGAAGCTAAACCTTTATACTTCATTTTCCTAGGTATTTTTGATCAATAAATTCATGGTGAGACTTTTGTTCTTATTAGTTTGATTTTTATGTTTGAATATGTTTCTTATCCCTGTACTTCATCTTATGTGTTCATTTTTTCATTTTATAAAGAGCTAAATATGGTTTGAGTCTAAAACCATTTACCTTGAATATTTTAACAAAGAGATTACTTTGAAGCTCTACTACTCCATGAGGTTGTACTTCAATAATTATAAAAGGTCCCATCCATCTGGTGTTTAACTTACCTGGAAACAATTTTAATCTAGTTATAGAGAAGTACCTTTTCTCCAACTTGGAAGTGTTTTCTTCTGATGTGCTTGTCGTGCCATTTCTTTGTTTTCTCCTTGTATATTCTCGAACTCTCATATGCTTCATTTCTAATCTCTTCAAGTTCTTGCCTTTGAAGCTTTCGATGTAGTCCAGCTTGAGCACAATAAAAGTTGCATTGTATTATAGACCACCATGCTTTGTGTTCCAAGTCAACAGGCAAGTGGCATGGTTTGCCATAAACAATTCTGTATGGACACATACCTAAGGGTGTCTTATATGCAAATCTGTAAGCCCATAGTGCATCCTCCAAACGTAAACTCCAATCTTTTCTTGAAGGATTAACAGTCTTTTCCAGGATTTGCTTAATTTGTCTATTCGAAACTTTTGCTTGGCCACTTGTTTGAGGATGATATGCGGTTGCAACCTTTTATGTAACCCCATATTTAGCTACTAATTCTTCAATCACTTTACTGCAGAAATGTGAACCTTGATCACTTATCAAGTATCTTGGAACTCCAAATCTATTTAGAATGTTGCTTTTCAGAAATTTCGAAACAGTGGCAGCATCATTCTTTTATGTTGGTATTGCTTCAATCCATTTAGAAACATAATAACAGCTAAGAGTATATACTCACAATGAAAAGATGGTGGAAATGGTCCCATGAAATCTATACCCCAGACATCAAATATCATCAACAATCAATATTATTGATGTTTGTAGTATTTGATCTCTCTTAGTAATAGCTCCTATCTTTTGGCATTCAGGATAATACTTGCAATACTCTTCACCATATTTGAATATAGTCGGCCAATAAAGGCCAGCAGCTAGCACTTTCATTGCTATTTTCTGATAACTAAAATGTCTACCACACTCTAAAGAGTGGCAAAATTTCAATATGGATTGAAATTCATCTTGAGGAATGCATCTCCTAATGAACTTATCAGGACAAAACTTCCAAAGATAGGGATCATCCCAGAAGGAATGTCTTGAATCATTAACTATCTTATTCTTCACGACCTTGCTTACTCCCCCAGGGAGTTTCCTCGAGACTACGTAATTATCAATATCACCATACCATGGTAACTCAGAAACAACAAACATATGCTCTTATGGAAGTGTTTCTTTGAGTTCCATTTCTTCTTCTTTTATTCCTTCAATTCTACTCAAGTGGTCGGCTACAATGATCAGTCGTTAGCAAATCACAAGATAATCCCCTTAAATTCCTAACTAAGTAGATAGGGTAAGCAGGGGTAGAATCGCACGAGAAGGGGAATAGACTTATCAAAAGATAAATTGATGCACCCAAGGTTGATCATGGACTTGAAGATGACAATGGAGAGCATGGAAAGGATGCGCAAGGGCTGCAAGGAAGCATGGAGATGGATGAAGATCATGGAGATATTGATAAGCATGTTCCAAGCACCAAAAAGATGCCATTCGATCCATTTAAGATGCCTATTGGTCCGATGACTAGAGCAAGAGCTAAGAGATTCAAGGATGCACTCATGGGCCTTGTTTGTACTCATCTAGATGATATGAAGACCATCGAAGTTCAATTGAAGAGTTTTGGTGATGATTTGATCAAGAGAAAGCAAATCGATACCAAGTTAATCACTTTGCTTACTATCGATTCTACATGGGCTTAAATGTATGTAATCGGCCTTATGAGGCCTTAATTCTATCTTAGATTAGCTTATTTTTAAGTTTGGATGTTATTTGGGTTGGGCCTTGTCTAATTAGGTCCAATTCTTGTTTAATTCTGTCTTTATTTCCTTTTCCTAGTTGGGCTTGGACTAGTTTTTCCCTAGCCCTTATGTTTGGACGCCCCATAGGTCTTATTATTAGGTTTAGGTCGGCCCTTACTACTATATAAGGGTTTGATTTCTCTCTTGTAAGACTAAGTTAAGTTTTTCAATCAATTGAGGTTTATTCATCTTTGAGAATCTAACTTCATTGTTCTAGTTTGAACATACTTAGGATTTCTTCAATCCTGTAAAGTCCTAGCAAACAATTAGATTATGATTATCTAGTTGTGTTTCTTGTGATCTTAGGTTGTCAATTGCAGGTCTAATTTGATCATCTAGGGCCGCAGAAAGAAGATTCGATCTTTGGGAAGACTATCGATTTCATCAAGTCTAGAAGTTAGAGTTTCAAGTTTGATCGTTGGAGGAATTCAAGGGCAGATTTGAATCTATCACAACTAGATTCGTATCATAAATCCTCTCTAAGAATTACTCAAAAGCAAAGGGGATTAAATAGATCAAATAAAAAGAAAGCAATTAATCTAAAATCAAGCAAATCTAAATTAAAATAAATCTAAACTATGGCAATTACTAAAGAAAACAATAATAAGAAAGCATACTTCTTCTCCAATAGTAGAAATCAATCAATTTAACTATGGATCCTTGATTTAAAAGATAAATTCAATATTCTAATTATCAAAGCAAGAAAGATCAGTTAAACGCCAATGATACCTTCAATCAAAAAATTTAAGTATCATGTAAAACATCAACAAACTTACACTAATAACTCTCGATTAAAAATTGGTCTAGAGATAAATCTCTGACATGTATATTCGATAAAATTTCTTATTACAGCTTAGATTATCCCTTTTATTCTAAACAATCAATTTCCAACTAAGTCTTAAAGATTGTTAAGAACAAAGCATTAAGAACATCAATTCACACATGCATAACAAGTATAAACCAAACCTATTTAATTCAAGTTTATTACTATCAAGAATAAATAAGATTTATTAATCCCATTAGATGCTTTTTAAAGGCTATCCAATTAGTTACCAAATAATCAAACTTGAGTTATTACTTCTCTAAATTCGATTCAACTATAGATCAATCCTATTATATCAATACTGACCAGTTAAATCAATAACAATCATGATCATAAAATAAAACAGAGATTAATAAACATATTTAACTAAGAATAAATATCAAATTATAAGCACAAAAATCTCACCATAATGATTTGATTGAATTTACCAAAGGATAAGAAGTATTAAGAATTTAGCTACTCATGGATTTGGAAAAATCCATGAGAAACATAAGAAGAGAACAACTTAGAAAACAAAGAGGCAAAGCACTCCCTTGGGTGGCTCCCAAGGGATATTGCACCCCTCCTCTCTCAAAAAGAGAAAACTAAACCTAAAACTTAAATAGTTTCTAAGAAAAAGATGAAAAGAAAGATATCTCTAGGGTTCTACCTAAGGTTTGTATTTATAGTGGACTAATAAGACTCCTAGTAGACTTAAGATTGAATTAAACAGCCCCTAGGTCGGTTTAGGCTCCTAGCTTGGTCTCCAAGTTGGTTTAAAGGTCTTCTTAGAGTAAAAATCGGACTTGGGCAAAGATTGGAATTTCACAGAAACTTCAAGGGCATTTTCGTCATCGAAGATGCTAGAACTGAGCTTCGAGCAAAACAAAAAAGTTGTAGATCTTGGAGTCCTCTTTCCAACGCACTTTGAAACGCATTATTTGGAGGTCTGACTCAGAAGTTATGGCCATTTTACAGAAACTGCGCAGAATCCTAATCCAACTAGGACTAGGGTTACAGGATTTGGATATTTGCATGGGCTTGTGCGGCATAGGGCAGCCTAATCCAGCTGTGTAATCCTCTTTTAATGATCTTCATTGACTCCAAAAGGTCTTCAATCATGAACTTCGAATCTCCAATTCTTCACTAAAAAATACTTAGTCATATTTGTGACAAAAGTCATCAAAATAGCTCCAAAAATAGTGTAAAACAACAAGTTTTCACTTTTCTTCTCTTCAAGACCTAAAAACACAAATACTTGTAAAGTAGGTTAAAATCACACATAAAAATACCAAAAAGTATAAGAAAATGATCAACAAAATAGGATTAATTTTGGCTCGATCATACAATATTCTCTGCTCCTTTCTTATCTTTGATCTCAATGTTGAATTCTTGTAGGAGTAAAATCCATCTAAGTCTCGGCTGAATTCTTGTAGGAGTAAAATCCATCTAAGTCTCGGCCTTGCTTCAAGAACGTATGATCTGAGCTTCTCCAAAGCAAATACTACTGCTAGAAGTTCCTTTTTAGTGGTAGTGTAGTTCTTTTGGTCTGAATTCAAGGTTCTTGAAGCATAATATATCACATGTGGGACTTTTCCATCTCTTTGTCCTAAAACAGCTCCAATTGCGAAATCACTTGCATCACACATGTTTTCAAATGGTAAAGACCAATCAGGTGGTTTGACAATTGGTGTTGAAGTCAGAGCTTTCTTCAATTCATTAAAAGCTTGTCTACAATCTTCTCCAAATTCGAACTCAATGTCTTTTTGGAGTAGTCGACATAATGGTGCAGAAATCTTTGACAAGTCTTTGATGAATCTTTATAGAAACCAGTGTGTCCTAAAAAGGATCGAATATCTCTTACTATCTTTGGATATGGTAAGTTTTGGATGATATCAACCTTTGCTTTATCATCCTGCAAACCATCTTTAGAAACAATATGCCCTAATACAATTTCATGTTCAACCATGAAATGGCATTTCTCAGCATTAAGAACAAGGTTAGTTTGAACACATCTTTTAAGTACTTTTTCTAAATTAGAAAGACATGCATCAAATGAATCCATAAATACCTCCATGATGTTTTCCACGTAGTCTTGGAAAATACTCATCATACATCGTTGGAAGGTAGTTGGTGCATTGCACAATCCAAAAGGCATTCTTTTGTAGGCATATGTGCCAAATGGGCATGTAAAGGTAGTCTTTTCTTGATCTTCTAATGAAATGGGAATCTGAAAATAGATAAGGTAATCATCAAGAAAACAATAATAAGATCGACAGGCTAAACTTTCAAGCATTTGATCCATAAATGGAAAAAGAAAATAGTCTTTCTTCGTCACAGCATTGAGCTTCCTATAGTCAATGCACATCCTCCATCTAGTGGTAACTCTTTGAGAGATCAATTCTCCTTCATGACTTTCTACAACAGTGAAACCAGACTTCTTTGGCATTACTTGAATAGGGCTCATAATTGCTATCAGATATAGCATAGATCAAACCAGCTTCAAGTAACTAAGAGATTTCCTCCTTCACTACAGAGTTGAGATTAGGATTTAATCTTCTTTGAGGTTGTTTGACTGATGTAGCATCTGATTCAAGTTTGATTTGATGAGTACAAATGGTTGGACTGATGCCCTTGATGTCATCTAGTGTCCATCCAATAGCTTGTTTGTTTTCCCTTAGAATTAGAACAAGCTTGCTTTCATAATCTCTAGAAAGTTTGTTTGAGATAATGACAGGAAATGTATCATCTTCTCCAAGAATGGATACTTCAAATTTTCAGGAAACTTCTTCAATTCTTTCTTTGGTGTAGTGAATTCAACTCCATCAGACTTAGAAATTTCACTTTCTTCAATGTTCATAACACTTTGAATAAGGTTAGGGAATGGTTCCTCTAGGTCTTTCAAAGCATTCTTCAGTTCTTGAGGTAAGGTAGGTGAGTTATCTTCACCTTCATCTCCATGGATGCTATTCGATATGATCACTTCATAATCATCTTCTTTGTGCATCAAAAACACTTGTTCAGATGACAAATCAATGATATCAATAGCAAAAACATGGTGAAGTTCACTAGGATATTTCATAGCCTTGTAAATGTTGAATTGAACTTTGTCTCTGTTGAATTCCATTGACAGAATTCCAGAGTGAACATCAATTTTGGCTTGAGCAGTTCTTAGGAATGGTCGTTCTAGGAGCAATGGCATGTGGGGCAGAAACATGTCATCATTGTTCATCTTATTGTAGAAGTCATCTGGAAATATTAAGTTCTCAACCTGCACTAAAAGATCTTCAATGAAGCCTTCAGGTCCATGATCGCTGTCATCAAACAATCATAAAATAAAAACCTAACAAAGTCTCTCTAACAGGTAGATAGGGCAAGTCAGGGTTGATCCCACAGAGAAGAAACAATCTGAATTAACTGTCAGAAAAGACAACTAAGAAGGAAAACGGATTAAAAGCAACAGATTATAAAGAAAGCAATTGGGTTGTCACAAAAGCAATTTAATAGAAAACAATAAAATAAAGGCAATACCTCCCCCTTATCCCCACTTAAGCACAAATTAATTATAAACACCATGGATCATAGATCAAAACATATCAATTTATAAGCACCATAAACATGTCTTTGGCAAGGAATCAGAACACTAGTTATTCTTTTTCATCCTAATCTAAAATCAATTATAAATCAGATTAGTACTAGTTATTCCTAATCAAACATCTTTTATCAATTACCAAAATTAGCTACTAGTTATTCACCAATTAATGCAATCAATAAAGCATTAAGATCAATAGATATACCAAACATAAGTTAATGATTACTATTTATTCATCACAACTTAAGATCAATTCTTAACCCAATTTAATACTTCAATTACTAGTTATTCATTTAATATATTAAATCTTGCTACTAACAATTAGATTCACTTACTAGCTATTCACCAAATCTAATCCAGCAGAGATTCAATTAATTAACTTCTTAGGCATGCACTCCTAATTAATCAATCAATAAAACCTTGACAACAAAATCAGGGTTAAACATGAAACTTGTTTATCAAAGAGATTAATTCATCAAATCAAATCCAGCCAATCATACATACATAGAAGAATCGACATATGCATGATAGATTATCATCAATTCATCAATCAATTGATATAGAATTAAAGCATAAGATCTAACCATAGGTGTAATATAATTAATTCATAACTCAAGGGTTCAAAGGGGAAAAGTATTAAAGAAAACTACTCACTCATGATTGAAGCAATCATGAGAGACATACTTACAAAACAAAGATGTCGACAAGGGTACAACACCCTAAGGGTGTCGACACAACTAGGGAGAGAAATCTCCTTAGTCGACTTAGCTCTTGTTGTAGTTATGAGAGTTATCAGTTATGACAAATCCTAAGATAATCTTACGTATTTATAGGCAAACCTAAGACACATCCTACCCTTATGACAAACAATACCAACCCTTAGATAAGGCGGCAACAAGGGTAAGATAGACATCTAATTTCTAATCCGACTTCAATTAGGAATTTCATCAACTTTGTCTCCAAGTAATGAGCTTTGATTGGTTGAAGTAGATCATCATTAATTAGCATCTTCAATGGTCAATTAGAGTGCTCCACATCATCAATTATGGCTGGAAATTCCGTTCATAACTTCTCCAAGTCGGTTCAATTAACAATTCCCAAGTCAATTAGGATAGTTGGTAAAATCTGTCCAGAAACTTAAAAGCAATGTTGTAGGGTAAAATCAACATTCTTTCCAACAAAATTAGCTCTCAATGTTAAAAGCAATGTTGTAGATCTTGAAGTCAATTTTCCAATGGTATATCATATTCATTTTTTTGAGCTCTGGATCAAAAGATATGATTTTTCTACCGAAACTGCGCTTGTGAATCCTTCTTTGACTAGGATTTAAAATTTCTCCAATCATCAATTATTTACTGCATCATAATTGCTGATTGAACTTGAAACTCTTCTTTAGGCATTAAGATATACGAATTGGGCCTAGAGAAATAAAATTTGGATCTTCAATGATTCAAGCTTCCTTCAGGGCTTAATGGGCTCAATGGGCTCATTGGGCTAAAAATGGTCAAAATCAGTAATTTCTCCAAATTGATCCAAAATTACTCCAAATCTTCATAATCTTAAATAATGGGTCTAAATGGTCCTGAAAACACAAATATGAGAAATATGAGGTGAAATAGATACTTATGACTACCAAAACAAGGCAAAATCATATAGAAAATAATAGCTAATTTAGTGCTTATCAGTCCAACATTAGTTCTGTCAGTTAGTTGAATAATAATCCCAATAGGTTTAATAAATGTAAGGCCTAGTTGTTTAAAGATTGAATATGGCATGGCATTTATAGCAGAACCTAAATCACACATAGCTTATTCTATGAATTGTTCTCCAATTATGCAAGGTACTCACAAAGAACCTAAATCTTAACTTTTGTGAGGTAACTCTCTTTGAAATGCAGCAGATACATCTTCATTCATGCAAACTACTTCATTAAATTTAAGCTCATCTTTTTCAGAACAAAGTTGTTTGAGAAAAAGTGCATACCTTGGAATCTTCTCAATAGTTGATAGTAAAGGAATGTTCACCTGAAGTTTAGCCAAAGCTTGAAATTTTTCAAGATCAAGAGAGTTTCTCTTCCTTTTCAATATCTTGTAAGGAAAGGGTGGAGGTTTGGCAATCATCATTTGGTTGTCGTGATCTTCCTTCCTTATATGTTCGGGTGATTGACTTCTAGGATGCTTCTTGCTTTGTTTCTCACCTTCTAGTTCTATTAAGGAATGGGTTAGAGAAGTCGAATTGCTTACTCTTTTTCTTCAAAATGGTTAACCACATGATTATATGATGAACCATGTGTGTTACTACTTCCTTCGATTTGCATAGGAAGTGTTCTTAGAGGATCAATAATTGTGTTAAGTACCTCTGTTAATCTTTTGATGAAGTCATCCATGAGATTCTTCATCAATTTCTCCACGAGGTTTTCATTTTTCGAATCATCTTCTTGCTTCTTAAGATCAATCGAATTACTTTAAGTCTTGGTTGACTGTGTTGAAATGGTTTCAAAACTAAATTGTTATATACTGTAGGTAAGATCATTGAGTATTCTCCTTGCTTCCTTAGGGCTTTTAGACATCAAGTTTCCATTGTAGCTTACATCTATTATTTTCTTGTCTTTAGGAAGTAATCCATTGTGGAATGAATCAAAGAGAATTGGTTCACTTACTTTGTGATAAGGGCATTCGGCACATAAAGCATTGAATCGTTCTTAATAGCTATGCCAAGACTCTCCATTGTCTTGAACACAAGCCATGATCTTTTGCCTAACTTTTGTTAATCTTGATGCAGGATAAAATTTCTCTAGGAAAGTGTTTTGCATCTCATTCCATGTGGATATAGACTTGGGTAGCAGCCTATAAAAACAGTCTCTAGCATCTCCTTTTAATGTCAAAAGAAAGGCTCTTAGTCTTGCTTGATATTCAGGCATCTTGGTCACAAAACAGCAAGTTGTATCAACATCTCTTAGGTGATCATGAGGGTCTTCATCTTCTTTACCATAAAAGAATGGTAAAGTAACTAATGATTGATGGGTTCATCTCATGTGAAGGATCTAGTTCCGCAAACTTTCAGAGAGATTAAGTAGCCTTAAGCTCGTTTGTTGATCTATAGGGGTTGTTGGAATCACTTCGAATCTGTCGCAACGTCCGGGTCCGGGGGGTACCGAACCCTACCGTTTAACGACTTAAAGAACTAAAAACTAAAGGAGTCGCCACTAATCTTTTTTAACCTAGGTGTGATTAGCCACCTATCAGATTATTAAGCCTAATGTTAACCTAAGCTTGGCGAAGGTAACACTAAACCTAATAAACGGACTTCTAACCAGAGTCCTAAAGGTTCGGGAGTCGGGTACGCGTGGGGAAGGATTAGCACCCCCACGACGCCAGTCAAAAGACGCCACTGACTGGTTTAGACTTTATTATGGGTTTCCATTATCGGTTGCTACTATTCTTGAATATTTTCATGCCTTTAAACTCTTTTTATTTATTTTTTCTTAAAAACTGACTTTTCTTCTTTTATTCATTGTCCTTGTTTGACTATCATTCTTTATCTTTTTCATACTTTACTTTTCTTTTTACTCACCTTTTACTGAATTACTGATTACCATTACTATTTTACTGATTATTCTTTACTTTGTACTGATTACTAGTTACCATTTTAATCTTTGCTGATTGCCATTACTTTTTACTGGTTAATATTTTACTCTTTACCATTTTTTTCTTTACTGGATTACTCTTTACTCTTCACCATTCTTCTTTACTGACTTCCCTTCACTCTTTACCCTTTTTCTTTACTGATTACTCTTTTACTTTTTACCATTTTACTTTGCTGATTACTCTTTACTTTACTCTTTACTCTTTACCATTTTTCTTTACTGATTACTCTTTTACTTTTTACTGATTACCATTTTACTCTTTTCTAATTACTATTTTACCTTTTACTGATTACCTTTGTACTTTTCACTGATTACCATTGCTTCTTACTGATTACCATTACTTCTTACTGATCACTATTACTCTTTACTGACTAGCATTTTCACTGATTAGCATTTTACTTTTTACTAATTACCATTTTACCCTTTACTGATTACCTTTTACTTTTTACCATTTTACCTTTTTACTCTTACTATTACTCTTTCTTTATCATTTTTGTCTTTACTGATTACTCTTCCACTGATTACTCTTTACTAATTACCATTTTACCCTTTCAGATACCTTTTTACTTTTTACAGATTACCTTTTTACTTTTTACTGTTTACTATTACTTCTTACTGATTTCTATTACTCTTTACTGATTATCGCTTTACTCTTTACTAATTACCGTTTTACCCTTTCAGATACCTTTTTACTTTTTACTGATTGCCCTTTTTACTTTTTTGGAACTTAATCACTTTAATAACCCTTTTCAATTTTCTGACTGACCCCATTTTCTTTCTTTTCATTTTTAGATTTTTCTTCTATAATTCTTAATTTATTGATACACTAGACTCTTAAATGTGTGGATGCACATGATGCATGAAATTCCAATTTGAGAATTGTTCCCCATTCTTTATACGAGGAAGTCCTTCAGACACCGTCCAATAAATGGTAAATGTCTTACGGAATTTTCCAAGCCTCCAGGAGAAGGCGAGCAAACTCAGACACGCATGAATGAGCCGCCCTCCTTTCCCTTCATGGGAATCATTTCAATTTTAGTCTCATGAGCATTTCATTGACAACATTAGTATGGAATTTAAATATGGATGCATATGAAGCTATTTCTAAATTGTAATTTTATTATACCTATGTTGGATTAAAACCATTAAGCCCAAAGAGTAAATAAGTATTAAGCCCAAACCATCCAATTATAAGCGTCAGAGCCCAAACCTTAAATAACATACCTAAAACCCAAATTCTAATTTACTAATTTCCCAAAATGCATTTTTATTTCCACATTACTAAGATAATTTCTAATCGTTTTATTATTAAGCTCTAAAATTAATTTACTTAACCACATAAACTACACTATCCAAGCAAAAACATCTCTTTTTGGATTCTAAATTATCTAGCAATTTTCCAAACTATTTTTACTAAAGATCAAGTCACTAGTATCAATCCCGAGTTATTAAATCTAATTTTGTAAAAATCTAAGTTAATTAATCATTGAAAGCTAAAAACTAATTCCAACTAATTACTAACCTAAATCTCAAATTGAACTAAACTATGACTAATAAGACTCAATTGCACGGAACTAGGACCTGATTGCACTAATGTATGGACTTATTTGAAAAGAATTAAAACCTTACCTGAAGCGGGTCGGACCGCGGGTCATCCAATGGGAAACGGGTCGGGCTCTAGGTTTAGTATAAATACTAAACCCTAACCCTATTTTTCAAACTTCATCTTCTTCCTTCCTTTGTCCCTGCGCCGCCACCCCCTCTATGGCTTGAAATCGCGCCTTCCAGTCGGACCGCCGCGTGCCACCGTGCCGGGGCTACCAGGCACCTCCGATGGGACCGAGAATGTGCCGAAACCTGCTCCTCGCCGTCACCGTCTCAGATCCGGCCTTGGTTCTCTCCGAAACACCCCCTAACCCTTCAAATCTAACCTAAACCGAGCCTAAAACTTTACTCCGATCCGGCCAACCTAGCCCCGATTCACCAAAGTTCACTCCTTCTCTCTATACTCTCACTGATATCAGCCACCAAACCATCAAAACACTACCGAAAGCTAAAACCTAAAACCCAAAGCTTAAGTCTGCTACTTCCGGTGACTAAGATCGGCTAAACCGTCTCAAACTCCGGCGCTAGGCTTCTCCATTGCCTCACCAACAAAACCCCTCAAGCAATTTTGAAGAATGAACTCGAAAAACCCAAGTACCCGAAACTCAAAATCAAATTCCCGGCGGCGGATCCCCACCTAAATTCAACCCCTCACTTTCCCCTTTACATTTTCAGAATAAAACATAAAAACGATGAACCCTATTTTTTTTACTCCAAAAACCTTAGTTGCCCCCTTTTTTTTTCTGCCTAATCTCCTCTCTGCCTTAAAAACCCTACTGCCTCCTTTTTTTTCAAAACCTCCTCTTCAAAACCTCCCAAAAAAAAACCCTTTTTAAAACCTTAAAACTGCCTCCTCCTTTATTCCTAGGCCTATCCTATTTATTATTATCTTTTCACTGACTTGCTCGCTAATTTTTCCTCTTTTGTTTGATTCTGCAGGTGCCAATCCATGGGCTAAAACCGCGTGAAGGACCTACTTTTTTGACACAGTTTGCACCCTTAACTTCTTTGTTTTTGGAAATTTTTGTCCATTTCTTGATTGCAGTTGTCATTTGTTCTCACGTGACTTCTCTTGTGTCTACAGGTTCTCTCTTCCCTCCTTCCTATGCTGAGGTGGCAGAGTGAGCTGGCATAAGAAGCTTCGTTGAGAGAATCTCCTCAGGTAATATCTTCATTCTCCCTCTTGTAACTTTCTCTCTCTGTAACTGTCTAAAAATTGGGTTTACTGTATTTGCTATGTTCCTACTGATGAATGTTTTTTGGAATGCCTAAAAAAATATTAAACAATGCTATATGCTTAAATTGAGTGATTGCAACTTACTGCGAAAATGTAGTGAGAAAAATACTAATTGTTATATAATGATGCAATGTTCAACTTTGTGTTTTGTGACTATTTCTAAATGTAGTCAAATGACCTGAACACATGGGTGGAAATATGATTTAAACGCTACTACAATGTGACTTTATGGGCAATACGTACCACCTAAGTGCTTTGACTACTGAACTATTATTGAATGCATGCATGTTCTATTTGCTATGTTAAAATATGATGAATATTATGAAAATAGCTCTATAGGATGAAAACTAATGAATGCTATATACATGTGCTGCTGAATTTACTCTAAATGACATGACTTAGACCTATGTCAAAGTAATGTGCTGTGATGCTTGAATGTGACAATGCAACTGAAAATACCAGAATTTTTGCGATGTATGTTCTAAAGTTCCTGTGATGTATGGTGAAATGCTTGCTGCAGTTGATTGAGCGCATACTGAAATGTGGCTGTTGTTTTAGCTCTATAATCGAACTTTTTCAAAAATGATTCTCTCTTTGCCAGGTTCCCTGCTGAGCTGGACTAATTGGAGCTTGTACGAAGTTCCCTGAGGCCAATGAGTCATAAACAGCTGCTAGGTGAGCTTTTCTGCATTTTGAGACCTTTCCTGGTAGTGAAAATGTATGCTCTGTTTGCACTTGGGATTTGGCTTGTCTGCTTGTGCTGAACCAGTTACTTGCTGAATCAATCTCATTGTTTTGAGCCCTGCTTGCTGGTTTGCCTTTTGACTTGCAACAATCCCCATTTCTGAATACTTGTTCCAAACCTATTGCTATCTACATGGATTGTTGTAATCATTGTCCTGCTTTTGAGTTCTTATAGTGCCTTATTGTTTCCGCATCACTGCCATGGTTTCCTATGTTATTTCCCTGTTGTCTCGCGATCCACAAACCAATGTTGATATTTCCTTCATTGTTTTGCAGGTTGTTGATTGACCTAGGAGCACTTTAAGGAACTTAGGGTCAAAAGTTCTTAAATACTAAAAGAGGAGGGCCAAAGAAAAGAACCAAATTTGAAACTTCTTCTTTTTTTTAATTAATTAATTTTTGTAAACCTTGTAAACCAAATGTGAAAAACAGGTGAAGCTAATTTTTTTATTTTTTTCAATTTCCATTTTTTGTATCATGATGTAATGAAATTAATAAAAAATGCAAATCATACTTATGCCATGTGAAGAGATAATTCAATTAGATTATCATGAAGCAAACTGGTTTCACAAAATGGTTTCATATTAAAACAAATGATCAAAGTGCTACCAATTGAAGTGATGGAACAATATGCAAATGAAAGACTCCTCTTTTTGTGATTTTCTAATTTCTATTTTTTGGTGTTTTATTTTATTTATCATTGTTTTACTAATATGCCATGAAATGAAAAAAAACATACAAGAATGTAAATCCAACTCATGCAATGTCTAACTAATTACTAAAGGGTTAACAAATCAATGAACTAATTGAGCTTAAACTATATGACTAAAATGCAACTAAATTACTAAATGAAAATATGCAAAAATGCCAAGGTGCATATTAAGATTTTTTGGTTTTTTCGAATGCAATCTAGATGACTAAAATGAACAAGCTAATATAAATTAAAAGTAGATTAAGAATGACCAAAATACCCCCTAAATGCAAAAATGACCAAAATGCCCCCCCTAGATGTGAAAATGACCAAAATGCCCCTGGATGACCCTAATGCTAACTCGACCCAAATTAAAGGATATAGGACAAAAACGGGTGTCTACAGAATCTAATCAAAACAAAAGCTAACCAAAATAGAAAGTTTCAATCGACTGAAACAAGGTTTCAGTCGAGTGAAAGTTATGCAGCAACTTTAAATTGAAAATGAAATAAAAGAAAACTAAAGTAAGAAAAGGGTGTAGAGTTAGCTAGTTGCCCTCCCGGCAACGGCTCCATAAACTTGATGGTCCTCCTAGTCGTCACAAGAAAATCACCATGTTTATTTATCCTCACAAACTCAAACTTTAGCAAAGTGATAAGCAATGGTTGAATCCCACGAGGAGGTAGCTATCCGTTTCTTTAGTATTCTTCTAAGGGTGAGGATTGTAAAGAGTAGTAATCAAGCAAGTAATCAAAGTAAACTAACTAAGAGCAATGTAAAGGTCGAACTAACAATATCAAAGAAGGCTTTCTCATGATATAACTACAATCACTCTTGATTCATGTATCATAGACTATTCAATCATCCAATTCATTCCACATACACATCAATTCGGTCAGATAACATCTCAATTGAATTGCAATTATTCATACCAATCATTCCTATCAAATCAATACCTAGTTGAATACATAATTCCCAAAGTACAATCACTTTCTATACTTTCTAATGTTGATAGCCTTATCATTCCATAAGGAATGAGCATAAAGATCAATCGGATGGCATACTAGGCTACAAGATTAACTTCACAGAAAGTTATTACTAATCATGCAATAATTATATATATAAGCAAATCGAATCCTCATTAAGTATCATTAATTCACTCATGCTTCGCTCTACAAATCAATAAAGATCTAATAAAAAGGTAACTTCATATAGATAAACAATCAACTGGCCAAGACTCATATTTTTCTGTATGAATAAACTAAGAACAAGATATATAACTTAAATTGATTCGATACTAACCCATAAATAGTCTCACCATGATATAATCAAGAGATCAATGTAACTTACATCATGAGAAATAAGAAAACTACTCACTCATTGATTGAGTAAGGAAATCCATAGCTAAAGAAAGTGTTTCGGCCTTAGCCTTCTATTGTATCTCAAAACTAACAACTATGCTCTCTGAAAACTAGAGAGAAAAAAATGTATTTATAGGGGTAGGCGGCTAGGGTTGTGATGACTCATAATTGCTTCCTCCTTAGGTCGAATTGGGCTTCTTGAAACTCCTTACACAAGGTCTGATCCAAGTGTAAAGTCCTCTTATAGTGCATAGTCCAATCTTCCTATCATAAGTACATAGGTAATGATCAGACCAAAATTATGCATATTTTTATGATCATTTTCCTATGCTTTTGAATGTATTTGTGCTAGATTTTGCCCTATAATGCTTACATTTGTGATTGTAGGTGTTGAAGAGGTAGATTGTGCAAATATGATGTTTTAGGTGCTTTTTGGAGCTATTTTGATCGATTTTTGGCACAAAGGTTTTTCATGGACTTTCTTGGAAGAATTTGGAGCTATCATGTTCGTGATTGAAGAATTCATGGAGTTCATTTCGTGCTTCTTGAAGCTAAGAAGTTGAAAGCTACAAAGTTCCAAGCAAAGGAGTAAGAAGAGTTCAAGATACAAGGAGACATGTCAAGTCAACAGAATGACATGGGTGATCAGGCTTAAGACATGGGTGTTCAGGCCAACCATGTGGGCACCCAGGTAGAGTCGAGACACTACCCAGCTGGGTCTTCAGGCAGGCCACATGGGTGTTCAAGGCAACCATGTGGGCGCCCAGGAGGAGTCGGGGTCACTTGTCAGCATGCAAATTAGGATGTCTTCATGCTGAAGCTTCTTCCCTTATTTCCAGATTTGGCGACAGCTTACGAAAACAGCCATAACTTTCGATCCAGAACTCCGTTTTAGGCATATGAGTAGGCGTTGGAAAGCTAACTCCGAGAGCTACAACTTTCATGTTTTGGTAGAAGCCCAGTTTTGTCGTTATCGTGGACGAAAATGCCCATAAAGTTTCTGCAGATATGCTGGACCTAGAAAAGCCCATGAAATCAAGCCCAAGTTGATGAGATTAGCCTAAATTCGATATTTGAAGTTAGCCCAGACCTTGAGGACGAAATTCCACTCTTTTAAAGATGGTTTAATGAGCTTAAATGCCTATTTTGTCCTAGGTTAAGTTAGCCCTAAGTCTCTAGTATAAATAGCCACCTTTTCTCTCTAGAAAAAGGGGGGATTGAGGTTAGACGACTTGGAGAGCTAAGGAAGCCGCCGACCATACTCTTTCCTAGGTTTTTCTATTCCTTTTTCATTTGATGGCTACTCAATTCATGAGTAGCAAATCTTTTATTTCTCCAATGTAGAATCATATTGATCTATTGACTTTTTATTTATGGGGAGACTTTTGTTCTTAATAATTTGATTTCCGTTTGAATATGTTTCTTATCCATGTACTTCATCTTATGTATTCTTGTTTGATTGATTAGGGAGGCCTACTAATCTTGATGATTTTGAATACTATTGTTAGATTTAAGTAGCTTGAGTCAAGCTAAAGTTGGTCCAAGTAACGATTGTAATTCTAGGAGTCCTAGGTTCAATGGGATTATCAAACCTTGTTGATGTCTTTAGGCCGAGATGGAAATTGATGTAAACAAGTTTGGTATTGATTTATCATGCATGTGGATAAATAAAGCTTAATGCTTGTTCTAGAAAGGGGTGAAACCTGGATCAGAACATTAGAGGTTGATTTTAGTGAGATGCGGATTGATCTTTTTAGCATGTTGGAGTGAGCATTACGTCTGACTCCTATACCAATTATTCAAATGGAGTTGTTTAAGATATTAGGGAGATTATTTTGTTCTAAGGAAAGTTGAAGCCTACGTCTTAGGATATATACTACTTTGAAATAATTTATGATGCTTAATTGATTGGCAATTAATATCAAATTCATGTTTGTGTCGATGATCCATGATTAATCTTGTCAAGAGTGAAATAGATTCTATGTTGGAGGCTTTCTTTATATAATTGATTACTTAGTTTACTTTGCTTTTAATTTGTTTTGTTAAGTCATAATTTAGAATTTCCAAAATCTCATCTTTCAAACTTCTCCTTTTTAACATAATTGATGAGTAAAGAAATTATCCTCTCTCTCTCTGTGGATTCGACCCCTACTTGCCCTAGCTAGTAATTATTGGTTTGTGGGGAATTATCTTGTGATTTGTTCAACGACCGATCAAGTAACCACAAGGCATAGCATGTGTCTTCATTCTTCTCCAATATTCTTCTATGTCATCTCATCCATGTGGCAAGTGCATCTTCACCAGGCTTCATTTGAAGTTTCATGACTCATCAAGGTGAAATCAAGTCATGCGGTGAACCATCAAATACATGTAAGGAACCATGTATAATCTTGAAGCTCAAAATCGTTTCTTCCATAGGTTATGAATCATCAAATCCATGCTCTAATTCCTTGGATCTGCAATTAGCTCCAAAATAGCTCCATTTAGCTCCTAATTCGGCCATATTACATATTTCTCCCAAAATCAACCTACAAGTGCAAAACAGCATAATTAAACTCACAATAGAGACATATGAGACCAAATAACAGTTAAAAGATAGTAATTTGTATGAATTATTTTGATCTATCATCTACAGATGCTTCATATGATACATTTGGAAAGAAAGGAAAGGTAATCAAGTTTTCTGGTCATATTATAATATGATGCTTCTTCAAGTAGCAAGTGTATTGTTTTATGATTTCCAGTCTCATAGTTTCAAGAGAAAGATTGGTCAATCTTCAGCTTTTGTTTGGACTGATAATGAGGTATTTTCCTTAGGAATTTTATTGTTCTTTTTCCCTTTTACTTATAGGCATGGATTGTTCTCTTATTATGTTCAGTGAGATATTGAATTAGGATTAGATATGCATTATTTCAGCTACTGACTTCGCCATCTATAACCAAACTTTTTATTAAATTTTCTTTGTTTTCAGGCTATAAGTTTGATGCCTTTGTGGAAGGTGTACACTGAGGAACTTGAAATTAATGAAGATCAATCGAACATTGCATAACTAACTTTGTCACTGTATAATTTGCTCTTAGAAGTATTTTATTTTTTCCTTTCTTTCGAGATGAAGTCAATTTTGAATAATCATAATTTTCTTCTTTGGAGGGAAAAACAGACAGTTGGGTTTATTTGTTCCAAGTTTGAAGCAACATTGGATTACTAAGTTCGTAATTGCATTTCCATGAAATTGATATTTGTGAGGATTTTGTATCACATTTGACTCTACCAAACATGACAATTTTTGTAAAGCACTTGCTATCTCTATATAATTAGAAAACTCTTTGCTCGAACTGTTTGCTTTTTTCCTTCACAACCCCGTCGCGAAGCCCGGGTTAATGACTAGTATATTTTATATATATATATATATATATATATATATAAAATCTCACATAGTATGGATTTGATCCAACTTATGTTGGATATAATTGGATTTATTTTGTTACATAGGTGTGTATATATATATATAACATCTATATCTATCTATAATAACAATATATAAAACGTGAAGTAAATGTACAAAAAAATCAGTTGAAAAATCTCATCACATTCACCCAAGAACAAATTATCATGGGTATTTCGGTACTTTTGTGCTTTATTTATTTGTTATTTCGGTTGATGGTTGAGGGTGTTTTGGGAAGTTTGGAACAAAATTACTAGATGGGCCCCGCTCTCAATAAACAAATCATTTTTTTGCTGGATTATTTATCAAATGATTCCTATACTTTTATGTTTTATGCTATTTAGTCCCTCACAAATTCTGGGTTGGACGATTGAACGTTTCGGCTTTAATTCTTTTTATTTTTTTGGTTTACTTGTCCGATCAAGGTAATTCAATTGTCTATTAAAAGGTAATTTCATTATCTACAAGTTTCATGAAGGACTCAAAAACCAATTTTCATGTTTCGATTCTAAAAAATGCTTCTAAAATTTTGTGGTCTCGATTGTCAGTCTATCTAATATTGTATAATTTTCGATTCACTTGTCCGATTGAGGTTGTTTAAGTGTCGGTTAAAAGGTTATTGTGTGATCTATGACTTTCGTTAAGGGCCTGAAAGCTGAATTTGATTAATGAGTTTCGTGGAAGGTTTAAGAGGGAATTTTTATGTGTGGTGTCCATAAACAAATAATTTTTTTACTGAATTATTTATCTAATGATCCACATACTTTTATGATTTATGCTATATAATCCTTTACAATTATGGGTTGGACGATTTAACGCTTTGCCTTTTATTTTTGTATTTTTTGTTCTATTTGTCTGATTAAGGTGATTCAAGTGTTTATTAAAAGGTAATTTCATGATCTACAACTTTCATGAAAAACACATAAGCCAATTTGAATGTTTTGATTCTAAAAAATGCTTCTGAATTTTTGTGGTTTTGATTGCCGGTCTATTTGATATATTGTATAATTTTCGGTCCACTTGTCCGATTGAGGGTGTTCAAGTGTCGGTTAAAAGGCTCGTACTTTTCTCTTTTATGCTATTTAATCTTTTACAATTATGGGTTGGACGATTTAACGCGTTGCCTTTTATTTCATTTTTCTATTTGTCGGATCAAGGTGATTCAAGTGTCTATTAAAAGGTAATTTAATCATTTACAATTTTCATGAAGAACTCCAAAACTAATTTTGATGTTTTGATTATAAAAAATGCTTCCGAAATTTTGTGGTTTCAATTATCGGTCTAAGAATCGAGTGTCGATTGCTCTTATGAACAACTCGAACATCTTGATTATGTAAAAACAAATTTTAAAATAATAATTTTGTTGATGAAAAAAAACACTAATAATTAATTAATTCACTTAATTATCCTTCAACTTAAATAAGAAAAGAAAAAATTATGTTTCATAAACCACAAAAATCCTTCATAAAATGTTCGAGTATATGTTAAAATCTCACAAAGTATGGATTTGATGCAACTTATGCTGGATATAATTGGATTTGTTTGGTTACGTAGGTGTTTTGATTTAACTGGATAACGATTATTATGATCTTAATTTTTTGTAATAATAACTTACTTTCAAAAATAAAGATGATATATATACGAATACAAAAAAGGAAAAATGCGATAGTATTATTATGGATTTAATATATCTCTAATTTTTTGTATAAAAATAAAAAATACCAGCAACATAAAATAAGAAAAAATCTTAGCTCACCCCGAAGACCAAAGAAAAAATCATAAAAAGTTTTCAACTAAAGGAAAAAATTCATAATCATGGAAAGTGACCCTCCTTTTCACTAGAAAAAAAAAAAATCAGTTTTCTTTTTCGTCTGCCAAGCCAAACCAGATAAATAGAAATACATTATTATTTTGTAATATTTAATTTGTATGTAGTTGTAAAGAGGGAGCGAGAGTTTGTTGTTGGTGGTTGCGGTTATTTCTCTCGCTGATTTGTACCTGGTCGTCTCTCTCTTTCTTTCTCTTCCCAAAATTGTTCATCTTTCTCTCTCTCTAAAATCCTTTCACTTTCCCTCTCTAGAATCTCTCCTTTTTCCTTTCCTCTCTCTCTCTTCCCATCTTCACTCTCCCTTTGCTCCCTTTAAAACTGCCCTTTCTTTCCCTTTTTCACATTCATTCATTCCCAATCATTGCCTGATCTTGATCCTGCCTTTTTATCACCTTTTTCTGTTGATCAGTTGATTATTTAACAGCACGTTTGGTTCGGGAATTCGTTACAAGCTGCAGGAGCTTCAAAACTTTGAAGTTATCCCCTTTTCCTTTCTTTTTTCTTCATCTCCTCCTCCAAGGAAACATTACTGCATAGGTAATTTTGAATTTCAATTTAAATTTCGGTATTTATGGTTGAGGATTCGATTCATGATTGTCTCCGTCAGTAGTAGCAGTCCTTTATTTTTCTTCCTCTCTCCTTAAAGGAAAGATTACTGCAGAGGTCATTTGAAATTTCCCCAATTTCATTTTCAATTTTGGTACTCAGAGTTTCAGGATTCATGATTGGCATTTCTTGTTTGAAATTATAATTAATCGTAGTGGAGAGAAGATTTGGTTGAGCTTTTCTTTTTCTTGTCTGATATGGCTTTGATTTGTTTGGAACAGTGGGATAAATCTGATGAAGATACGATAGGAGTTGTTGGTCTGGCGGTAATATGATTTTTTTCATGTTTCTTAATTTTTAGGATTTGAGTCCATATTTCTTACTTTAATAGCTTTCAGTTCTAACTGCACTTCTACTTGGATCCCTGTCTTTTCCCTTGATCTGATTTAAACAGGCTGTTGGCAAACTGCCGGTTATCCCAAATGTGTTAGAATTTATTGGAATTGTTTTCTATGGTAAGTTACCTAATACAAATTTGTAAGTGTTGTTGCTGAAAGTCTTCTAAGTCTGTTCTTTATTTTCTTTCTTGTTTGGGTCATTAGGCATCCATTAGCTTTCAGCCCCTGAAATGTATCTCATTGCTGTATTTCAGGCTGGAAAGTGAAATCTGCTGCGAAACAGTATTTTATGTGTAAATGAAGTGTAATTTCTGAATATCACCAAGTTTCTGCTGCCAAGCAACTAGACACGGTATTATGATCTGCAACTGTCGTTTGTATCTCATTTGTATCTGTTGCAGAGTGTTCTAGATTTATTATAAACATGGAAATTATGCCATACCGGGTAATTTGATTATCAATTGTGTTTTCCTATGTTCTGAAATGATGATCTTAATTTTAATTCCTTTAATGCTACAAATGGACATGACTAGTACATAGTTGGGGCAGCTCAAAAACAGAAACACATACACATATATATTACTGTTAGTCTCTTATCTCCACAAGGCAATTGAAGTCTTGGTATTCATGTCAATTATGGGTTCAAATTTCCTATATTCCTGTATTTCTAACTCTTTCATCGTCTTCTTTTCATTCTACTGCCAACACCGAAATTTCTAGGAATCAAAGGCTTGTTGCCATTGCCGTGAACGGAGCTCCCAAAAACCACCCCTAGCCCACCACTTCGCCAACGTCCTTTCCGATTCAGCTTCCCAAAAACCGTTGGATTCAACTTACACCGGTTCAACTTCGCACATCATTGTAAGTGTTTCTAATTTTTGTTTTTCTTCTTCTCGAAGTTGTTCTATTGGAGTTTCAACAGTTGAATCTTTAGCTTGTTGTGCTTGCTCTGTTTTTTGCAATGATGCTTGTACCAAAATGTGAGCTGTAGATTTCTTTTTTCAATGTTTAGGAACGAAACAAAATTAGTTGATATTGTGAAGGTTTACAGCTTAATATTGTATTATTGATGTGAGCTCCATGCATTATTGATCATACAGACTTTTGTTTTTCACATATAATATTGCATTATTATATGTATTCAACTCCTCTTCTGTAAACAGTTCAACTTCATTATCAGTTTCAGATGTTAATTTCAAAAAGTTTAATAAGAAATAGTACATAAAAATGCTCAAAATATATAAACTTTCTAGTGGCTTCTCTCAATGGCAGATTTGAAGGCCTAAAATGCACGAGATTCTGATTTGCTGTCTGATTAGAAAAGAGAAAGGAGTTAAGAAAGATTTCTTTTTATTTTATTTATTTGTAACAATCTCAAAAGTTTGCCCCCTTTTTCCCCTTTTGTAAATTAGAAAGTTTTCCCCCCTCAATTTTGTGGTTGATTCTGCGTTTTTTGTTTGATTGGAAGCAGTTTATGAGCTAGAATCTGTGGATTTATCTGATCATTAGATTGGAAGTGGAAAAGGGTATTTGTCCATTTTTAATTTAAGGCCATAATTCTACTGATTTGAAAGGAAACTCAAAGGAAGAGGTTTTCTGGCAGTTATTTCAAAAGGGTTATAAAGCATCTGACTCTGAATTAAGAAGTGATTATTGAGATTTGGTGAAAAGGATTGTAAAATTGGAGGTTATCTGGTGGATTAATCTGCACATTAGCTGGGAGGCTTGGAACGGTTAATTTAAGGATTTAACCAAAAAGTTTCTGACGGATCCCTCTACTGAAAATAGGGGTTGTGATTGTCTGGCTGGTCTGGAGTGCATATTAAGTATAATCAGGGCCCTCAGAATGGGGTCCTGCTTATCTGCAGAAAGCAGGAGCCCGCTCCCTGGCTCACCTTCCTCCCCTCATCTGTCAAATATGAAGAGGAGGAATTCAAGGAAGAGACTAGGGTCTCGGAATTCTTCCTTTGAGTACAGGAAGGACGAACCATTGCATAGGATTCCAGGAAGGTTGTTCTTGAATGGGTCTAGTGATGTTGCATCACTCTTTACTCAACAAGGCAAGAAAGGAACCAACCAGGATGCCATGATTGTTTGGGAGGTTAGCCCTTTCTATCAAGTTTCACATGTTGGTTTACTTTATTTTTTTCTTTTCTTTTCATGACTATTATGTTTCTATCAAACTAGTCAAACAGTGGTTATTGAATATAAATGGATTAAGGTGTGATGTTTTCTTGAATAGCTTTGAAACTTACCCTTGAAACTAGTCAATTTATCTTATAATAGGAATATTATATTTCTTGGATAATGGAACTTACCCTTTTCTCTGGTTACTCACTAGGCCGATGACCTTGCAATATTATTCAGCTGGTATTTTTTTCATGTCCGTAATGTTTAATTCATTTAACTCTTATATATATAAAATTTAATTTTCTATTACCCTTAGTATATTTGTTTATGTACCTTTTCTTTTCGTTGTGTTCATAAGGACATTCAGCTGTATAATTAGAGGACAAGCATTATTTCTATACTAATTGCTTGCAATTTCTCCAGTTTCATTCAGGATATTATCCAGTCGTTAGTTGCCGAAATTAAATGATAATTCCATAGTGGCAAATTTAAACTATTTTAGGATACGCATATATTTGTCTTGATGGATACACATCTGCAAGCTGAATACCAATGTCAAGAGAGGTAGCAGAGACCAAAAGTGTGATATGGTTGCCGACTATGAAATAAAAATGACAACAATTTTAGAAAGCTTATCACCAATGTGATAGAGGGAATAGAGTATAGTCACTAATTCAATTTACTTAGCTGACCCTACATAGTAGGGATAGACATGCTATTTTCAGGATGATATAAACATTGATGATTGTAACTTTCTGTAAACTGGATAATGGCAGAAGGTTTCTAACTCTTTTCTGTGCTCGACCATTTGTTAGAGAGGAAAGCCAACATGTTGACCTTGTTACCCTTTTAACATATATCCTCTTATTTGAGTATAATGAATAAGGTTATAGTAATAGATCAGTTACTCAAATTACCAATACTCCTTGTATTAAGTATCGTTCTCTGGCATTATTATGTTCCTTTTCTCACTTTATATGGCCGTTGTTTCTCAGAACTTTGGCTCAAGAACAGATACAGTTTTCTGTGGTGTTTTTGATGGCCATGGTCCCTACGGTCATATGGTAGCAAAGAGAGTGAGGGACCATCTTCCCTTAAAACTGAGTGCTCACTGGGAAGTTAATATATCGCGTGAGGATGTTCTCAAAGAGATCAGTTTGAATACTGCAGGAAGCATCAACTCTGAAGATACCGCTTTTGTATCAGCTGATGAGGAATCTAGGGCCTCTATAGATCTTGAGGAAACTGAAAAGTACCCAGAGATCTTTCAGACACTTAGAGAGTCCTTTCTGAAGGCTTTTAAAGTGATGGATAGGGAACTTAGAATGCATGCTAATATTGATTGCTTTTGCAGTGGAACGACAGCTGTAACTTTGGTCAAGCAGGTATTCACCTGCAGCATCTAAAATCCTTATTTGAATAATTATGTAATGGTATGTGACATTTGTACCATCTTAGTCAGAATTCTGTTGGCTTTTTGTACAGGGTCCATATCTTGTAGTTGGAAATGTTGGGGACTCCCGGGCCGTGTTGGGTACAAGGGACAAAGACAATTCACTGGCTGCAGTTCAGTTGACTATTGATCTCAAACCTAATCTTCCAGGTCTGTTTGTCTGTTATAGTCGTGCAAAGGTGCTTGCATATGCTCAACTACGTTCATGCATCTACTTTATGTTCTCTATTGAGTTTCAGCCTAAAAATAAAGATAGTGAAAGCAATAATGCTTCTCTTTTTGGACCTTTTGATGTGTTGGGCTTCTTATGTGAAGGTTCTTTTTTGTTATTATTATTATTATATCATTCATTGACATCATTGTAATGATAGGAGAAATCACGGAGAATGAGAGGCAGTATAAACGCTAGTTGAAATGATTATCTTGTGCATGTCAGCAAATGTGATGGAAATGTTTGGAGCCTCCAATAATATTTCTCATATCTGCTGCATCATGACCGCATCCATAGGTCCCTGGTTGTGCTGTCTGTGACTGGCCCATCTTATATAATTCTTTGCCTTTTATTCCTTAGTTTTCTCTATGTCTTCCTTGTCCAATCTCAATACAGTCTTGTTTACTGGAAGCTATTAAGAGAGAAGAATTGATCAGTTGCTCAGTGAATTAATTCTGGTCCTAATTGGTTTGGCAGCCCAAACATCCTCTCTTTCTTTCCTTCTCTTCACACCCAGAAGCACATCTCATGTTAGTGTATGCATTTCTTAACTTATATTGTCATGCTGGTCACATATATAATATAAGCATTATAAATTTGGTGCAATTGGTTTTGACAATAAGAGACTGAAATATCTTAAAACTTGTTAGGATATTTTCATGATTGTTGATGAGGAACCTCTAAATGTTGCTTGTATCTGAGGATTTTGTATAAGATGTGTGAAGAGTTATAGTAAGTTTAGAAATATGAAACCTGCAACTGAAAAATGCAATTATCATGATGATTTGATTGAGAACTCTGGCTGCAATGTTGGGATGACCGTCGGAATTCAAAAGGTGTAACTAAATTAAGTGCATTCATGCAAAACTTATATAGCATAATAATAATTTTGATGAAACTCTTGATTAGGCTACTAAAAGTTTTGTAATTTGATAACCATGGTTGTTAAAATTAGATGAAGTGGTTTTTGCAATCAATGGGAAATTATCTGGAAGTCCTGATGGATATTGATTGCAAAAGCATGAACCATTGCTGTTTTCATGAGACAACTATGGTAAAGGAGTCTGATGATGATTTATACCATTGAATAGGCATTGTTGGTTCATATTGCTTTTTAATATGCCCTTGATCATCTACATAGAATACACTAGGAAAAAAATAAGTTTTCTGATATTACTTGCGTCTTTTTATTATTCTTATTAATATCAAGAGCATGCTAAAACCTCCAGCTTTTTCCTCTTTACAGCGGAAGCAGAGAGAATCCGGAGATGTAAAGGTCGTGTCTTTGCTCTTCAAGATGAACCTGAGGTAGCCCGAGTTTGGCTGCCAAACAATGACTCACCTGGCCTTGCCATGGCACGGGCATTTGGAGATTTTTGCCTCAAGGATTTTGGCCTGATCTCTGTGCCTGAAATATCTTTTCGACGCCTTTCAGAGAGGGATGAATTTATTGTCTTGGCAACAGATGGGGTAATGGAACCAGCATGAATCCTTATTCAAAATATTATATGGCATTTTTGGCAAGCTCTCATTTCTTTTTTCTTTAATGTTTGCAGATTTGGGATGTTCTTTCAAACAAAGAGGTGGTAGATATTGTAGCATCTGCCCCAGCACGCTCCTCTGCTGCTCGAGCCTTGGTCGAGTCAGCAGTTCGAGCTTGGAGATTCAAATACCCAACTTCAAAAGTTGATGATTGTGCTGTCGTTTGCCTCTTCCTTGATTCTACCTCAAACAATTTATCTACTGCTTCAAATGCTAAGCCAAAAGTGCAGCTGACTTCAGTGGACCAAGTAGTCAACGACAGTGAGAAAGACAATAATATTGCTGTCTTGACTGGTCTCAGTCGATCTGGAACTGTACGAACTGCCGAAGAAGAACCCTTAGTGGGAAATGAGGATTGTGTAAAGCAGGATGAAGTGAATTCAGAAATAGGAATAGAGTGGTCTGCCCTTGAAGGAGTTTCTCGTGTCAATACCCTTTTGAATCTCCCAAGGTTTGTGCCCGGAAAGGAGGATATGAAGGCTGCTGCAGGTACAAAGGCTCGGAAGTGAACAATTCTGGTTCGTGTATGATTTTCTTTGATTATTTTTTTGTATTTTTTCCTTGCAATCTGTTATATTATTTCATTTTCTACAAAAGGGAAAAAGATTTGTAGGGCCATTGATGTTAAAAATTTGGACCGGAGAGGTGGGCCCGGCTGTATTAGTGTGTCTGGGAAACTGTCCTTTCTCTCTAGTGTGGGTAGAATTGGAATTTTTGTAAATCCAACTCTCCGTCTATTTTTTTCCTTGATTCTTTTCTCCCCTGAAAAATTTTCTTGTGTGATTTGTTGGCAACTGTATGCTGATAATAAATTTTGTGACAATGAAGGTTTTCAAGTTTCAACATGAATAGCATGATATTCTATGTGTAGTTTTTGTCTTTGTTCAGAAATCTGAACTATCCTTCAGCAGCTTGCCTTATGCCATTCTTGCAATACAAGAATCTTTTCTTACTTTTTCTTTTGTGGTTTGAATGATTGAATAAATAAAAAATTCTTATGCCTCATTTACTAAATAATGACGTGTCTTTTTTTATTTTGTAATTTTTTTATTTTGTAAAGTTATTTTTTGTTTATCTAGTTAAATTTAATTTTATATTTTTGTTCTAAAACCCTATGGGAATATATTAAAATTTAGGACTAACCCTTATACATATATATATATATATATATATTGCCAAAAAAACTCATATATAATTATTTATTGTTAATTTGGGGCTAAACCTAGTGTTTAATTAGGTTTTTATTTTATTTTTTTCTATCAATGTTATTTGTTAAAACTTAAAAACAATTAAGGTATAATACTAGGGGTACATGGCATAATTTGGTGAATGTGGCATAGAGTGGGATACAAAAACGGGGCCGGTGATTCCATCATGATTGAAACTCTTTCTTCTTTTGGATCTTTTGGAGCAATAAGAGCCTCAGGAACTTTCCCTTGTTAATGCTCAGATATATTGTCATTAGCTATGAATTTGGTTTCTTGTTCATAGGGGAATTTTTGAGTTATTCTGTTGTTCCACTATTTTCCAGAATAGCAATTTCCTTTTCGTTTTTCATCTCAATGATTCTACTCAATTTGTTTAGATAGAGAGATCTAAATTTATACTGACTAAAATTTTTACACTGATGAGAACTTGAAGAATTTGATGGATAGCCCTATAATACTCTATCTTGTATAAAAATCTTGGAAAAATGAAGCAGTTGACTAGGCTATTAGATGTAAAATTAAATAGTATTATTAACTAAATAAAAGAGAAATTGGAATTCCCTTTCTAACCAAATATCTGATGAATGTGGGTGGTATAAAAAAGTATTGAATCTTAAATGGTTATCAAAAATTGATATTACAGCAATTATTGAAAGACTTAATGGAGAAGAAGATAATAGAAACCACAAGAGTTTGAAGGAAAAAAATACTGAATTTTCAAGGCAAATAATATGATGAAGTAGTGGAGTAGGAGCAAAGTCCATATTTTCCTTGGCTAAAAGGAAAGTGACTATTGCTTTTTGTGGCTGAATCACATCATTTATGACGATGCCTACAAAAGCTGATTAGTATATTGGCCAAGTTGCTGAAATATTTGGACACCAATTTAGATTTAAATTAACATCTCATTACATGAAAATGAAATTTTCTATAATTTACTTCCCAAGTGGGAATCTATATCGTACTTTTCTTTTTAGCTTAATAGTTCCTTTGCCTTTACTTCCCAAATTTAGGACAAATTGTCCCTTGAACTTTAAATTATGTCATTTTGTGGGGAGTTTTTTGGGTGACAAATATGGGTTAGACTGGTCTCGGCTCCAAAGAGTTTGGGCCGACCCCTTTTTTCAAATGAAAAACGGGTTTCAGAGGAAAAATATGACAAAAGGCAGATTCGGCGGTAATTTTGGGGAACTCGAGTTACAGCGATTATGAGCTATGCGGTGAGAAGGAAATATAATGAAAAAGACAACCCAGAAAGAGTTCTGAAGAAGTCAAGTTGCGGCAGTGATGAGTTCTGCAGTGGAGAGGTGTCTACTGCAGGAATAGCATTTTGGAGAAGACGATACAGGCTCTGTTTGTCTCTATTATTTGATCCCGAAAACAGAGCATCACCTAAAACTCATAACTAAAGAAAAAAAATTGCATTTTATTTACTTCAAACATATGGGAAATACAATTTGAAAAGTGGGCTTGAAGAAAGAAGGTGGGAACCACTTTAAAAGGGAAAGAAATTAAAGGAAAGCAATTTGGAAGTATCTTGCAGAGTGAGATGAAGGTCTGGATGTGAAAATTGTTGAAGATGAAGTTGACACCGCGATTATTTACAGGCACTCTACTATTGTAAAAAGGGTACTACCGCAGTAAGGAGAGCTCCGCAATGAAGAGTGTTATCGCGAGGTAAGATTTCCTGTAAAGTATTTGGTAAAGTGAGTTTTGCGGCAGGAGAGGTGTTACCGCAGAATTAGTTTAAAGGGGGAGATGAAAAAACTAACAAACAATGAAATAACCTTAGTTTCTTTAATAAATGGAACATAATACACATGGGAATACATTGTGAGAGAGAGCTTGGAAGAAAGAAGATGGGAATACAAATGTAAGGGAAAGAAATTGGTTTACAAAAGCGTTGAAGTGGAGAAGAGAGTATTGCTGTGTGTTGTGGAAATAGTTGTTGTGATTAAGAACAGAGGAGAAATCTGGATCTCTTTGTCCCCTGTTGAAGTGAAGACCCCAATTATTTATAGAGCCCCATTTGCCGGATAATGCCATTTACCGCTGGTCGCACCATGATTCTTACTGCTGGCATACCAGCCACGATTCCCGCTGCTGGCACACAAACTCTACCGTAGTGGTGCCTTGGTCGCGGTGACTTTGCTAAATCTGTGTGTGAGTAATTATGCTTTCGGCCTTTTTGAATTTTCATTGCCTTTTTGAGTCATAAGTCCACTTCCTTGCCAACTTTACTTGACCGTTGAGATTCCCCGACAGCTTAGTAAGTCAAACGTTGCAGTTGGATTCTTTCCCTTTGCTACCATGACGCTACTTTTGAGCTTAGAAGCAACCTCCAAGCAAGCTGTCCTTCCCAAAAATAGCACTGGCAGGATTCTCATCCTCACATGCCTCCAAGCCACACTTCCACAATGTTTTCCCGCCGCGGGCTTGGTTCACGTTGTTGTGTTCTGTGAATTGGCAATAATTAGTGTGTTGTATTGTCATAATCAAGTTTTAAGATGTAAATGAGTTTGAATATGTGAATAAGAGATAAGTATTACTCCCTTTGGTAATATTCCCTTCTTGGCATCTTTCCTGCGGCATTTTTGGCTTCCCTGAGTGACGCTGTAGATGCCTCTGCTGCCGTGTGGTGATGGAGATTCCTCTGCCGTGAGAAAGGTTTGTCTTATGTGCTATGTAATAAGCTTGGACTCTTATTTTGTGATCCGTTGGGCCACTGGAGAAATGTGGGCTTTGCTGAGGTATTTTGTGAAAATGTGATAAAATAGAGTATTTTTAGTATTTTTGGCCATGGTAAAAATAATGGGATTTATGTATTTAAATGGGCTTGGCTATCCCCAATTTGACCCTTAACATTTAGCCCCCTTTGAGTGAGGGCCTTACAGCAGTAAAACATGAGCTCAAATATATGATAGACTGAAATGTCAAACTTGTGGGTTGGCGGTGAGTTATGGCTGAGTTCTTCATATCACAATCTCCATGTGTTGATCACCATTTGTTGATTTTGTGCACTTTGATATTGCTGGGAGATGGGATTATTGCCATAGACGCCACTGAGAAGTGTCTCTGTGGCGACAAGTGATGGTGTTGATGAAAGTGCCATCAAGAATTGTCGCAGGGTTGGCACAATGGATGTTCTTTCTCTGGTGATATTAAGAAATCTAGTACTGCTGTGGGAGCTGAGGACGTCAGGATTCCTGAATACTATTGTCGGCAGTGTTGAGGAGTAGGATGCTGCCATAGATTTGAGAAGCACCCAAACATTTTTATTTTTGAAAAGCAATGTGCTTTCCAGGTAGAATTATCACCTTGGCTAATAGTATGGTTGTGATAGTTATCACCATGGAAGATTTTGTAAGAGCTTCGCTTTTGCCATAATTCTGTCTTTGCCGCAACTATGTTGCTTTTGTCGCAACTTTCTGTTGCTACCCCATGATTTTGGTGACTGGATAATTTATTTTTCTATGATGTGCCTCCAATGAAGTTGTAGACCACCATAGTTCGGAATGCCATGAATTTTTTTTGTAGAAGCCACATGTATGAAGATGCTTAGATGAATGCCACAAATTTTCTTCCTTTGATGTCGACACACTGCCATAGAGTTTTCGTTTTGGCTGCCATAGATTATTTGTGACAGTTGATGTGCTTATGAATTTTTGCGCTGAGCGGTATAAATTGTTGAGAAGCAAATACCTCCAGTTGTGGCAGTGGTAAATTACCACTTCCATTTTAGGAATTTCTCTAAAGGACACTTTGACTGCCATACTAGCTTGACTTCCTTTCGTTTGTGATATTGAGTTTCGCAAGTGATTGATCTGCTTTGTGCTTGATTACCCGTTTTTGTGAGTAGCTCTGCCATATGTGCCTCAGCTACTAATGTTGTAGGTAGCAAAACTTGTGTGCCATGAGCGCTATATTTGCTATGAGCATTGCCTTCCGTGAAATAATGTGGTAATGATGGCTGAAGGATGTGTTTAGCCATTGTATACCGCAGTAGGTACATGTGTGTGAGGGAATCAAGATTGTTGGTTTCCTTTGCAGGATGTGTTGATGTGAGTGCATCAGAGGATCGAGATGGGCGAGGTCTGATCTTGATACTTGTTAAGTGTGTAAGATGGCTCAAAGTATGGAGAGCTTTGTGAGATGAGACAAATTGTGTGTGAAGAGTTGTGCAAGAAACCAGGGAGGTTTGCCATGTAGTGGGAACTACCTCACCGCTGGTTAGAGTTGCCATAGGCCAGGAGAGCCACTCCTGAAGTGTGTTATGTGGAGTACCGTCAGGATGTTGTGTGTGAGTAATTTATGTCCTAGGAAAGGTATTGAGGATTGTGCGGAGGGTAGCCAAATTTGGGAACTGCCTCGGCTACAACCGCAATGTGAACGTAGAATCATATGAGGGGCTGTGTTGTATGTGGTGTCCTTGCAATTGTTGCCAAATGGTGATGTATTTGCTACCACCGCAATATGGAGGAGGACCATATGATGGACTGTGTTGTATGTGATGCCCATGCCATGGTCATTGTGTGGTGATGTATGAGAACCATATAAGAGCTTTGATCAACTTGGATATGGGAATTGAGATTTGAAGCTTGAGTCATGAGACTTGTACCATAGATAAGCAATTGGGTGTTGCGGTAAAATGCTACATTGATGGTCGTGAATGATCTCTTCAATTTTGACATGTGCTTTGAAGCCCCCAAGTGTTGGATCTCATTCGATAAAGAGAATGTAGCCCCCAGTGCTGAATGATGAAGGAGCTTTAATTTTCAAAAATGCAAAATTAATCTTTCACTGCCGTACCGCCATAATCTGCTTCTGCCCTAAACTTTGCGATGGATACTTGATTTGAATGCATCTACAGGTGGCAAGTTGCGAAGTTTGCTTTTTAACATATCTGGCAATGAGTAGGTGTGAAGAGTTCTTCTGCAATGACATGGTCACATGGCAGTGGGCTGATGGTGATCTTCACTGCCACATGTGAATCTTCAATTTTTGTATTCTCCATCCCAAATAATAGAAATCTTTGAAAATTCTGCGTTTTGATGGAATAAAATGTTTCCTAACTTGAGAACTTGAGTAATGATTGGATGGCATTTTTATATGTGTGGCAATTTGCTTTCTGCGGGGAGACATTGAAGATTGAACTCATCGATGCTTTGGTTGCTGTCTTGCAAACCTCTTACAGCCAAGAGTGGGTGAATTGGTTCATGACCTCCCTTTATTAAGTCCAAAGGTTTGGCCTATGACTTTATGGCAGAAAAGCTTGTCCGACAAAGAGATTGAACTGGGAGATGATGAATGTGGCAGCATGGTGCTTGGCTTCTACGGTAAAATTGTGGTTGGCTTCTGCCGCGGAGTGGTGCTTGACTTCTGCGGTAGAATTGTGATTAACTTCTGCCGCAAAATGGTGCTTGACTTCTGTGGTAGAATTGTGATTAACTTCTGTGGCAAAATGGTGCTTAAGATTGGTGGTGCTGCTTTATGTAACAGCTTTCAACTTCACTTGCGGCAGGGTACGAGACATGGTACTCTGCTTCTTCACTTCCACTAAGCTCGGCAGTGGACAACTAACTTTTTGCGGCATCTAGCAATTTGGCAACTACTGCAAATGCTTCATGTGGCTGCTTTTAATTTCATTTGCGGCAGCATACAAGACATGGCATTGTGCATCTTCCCTTCCATCATGTTCAGCAGTGGTTGAATAACGGATGGAGCTTCCTCTCTCTGAAGCATCCAATAATTTGGGAGTTGCTGCATCATATGCTATTTTGGAGATATAGCACGATGGATGATGTGCCATAGTTGAGTATAGACATGATCAGTGAGGAATTTTGGAAACTTTCTTAAGCATATCCTTGATTTTGCCGCGATTTTGTAGTGGCTTGTCTCCAACAAACTAAGCTTGGTTATTATTCTCTTATCTAAGTTCACATTTTGCCAAACTTGCTTGCCTGAATATTCCCGATTGTGCCTTCATTGTCAAGCAGCATCCATGGCAGAAAAAGTTGACTTGCCATCGGATGGTTTGTTGTATTATTTGTGGCTTTGCTTGATGGCTTCATTCCATAGGTGAAAATCTTTCCATTGATGCAGCTGCAGCAATTAGCCAAAACACTGAGTTACCTATGGCCAAAGATAGTCAGCCCCCAAGTATGGTCAAAGATAGTAATTAACCGTTCATCCATGACATTACGGCTAAGGCTACAGAGAAAGATGCTCTTGTTGGCACTAATGCTGAAATTCCCGCAGTTGAGACTCACGCCAAAGCCTCCGCACTTGGCACTCATACTGAAACTCCCACGGTTGGGACTCATGCCAAAGCCTCCGTAGTTGGGACTTATGCTGAAGGACTCATGTCGAAGCTCCCGCAGTTGGGACTCATGCTGAAGCTCCCGCGGTTGAGACTCACACCAAAGCTCCCGCAATGGGACTCATGCCAAAGCCTCCGCAATTAGGACTTATGTTGAAGCTCACGCAGTTGGGTTTTGTGTTGTGTTCCACTGCGGGGCATTTCCACAATCTGGAGAGTTTAGCACATGCTCGCATCTTGAGAGTGTCCACCATTTGCAGGATAAGGTTGGAGGTCTCTTAAAGTCTACGAGAATTTGAATTGGCTTTGGTAAATTCCACGGGCAAGTTCCATCTGCCGTAGGATTCGGCCGCCAAGTTTTGTGCTCGGCAGAGGACTCAACACGTTCTTCATGGACATCAACAAATTAGGCAGGCAGAGCCTGACTTCCCACTCGAACCGCTCTTTGGCGCGGTATATTTCCTCTTCAAGTGTTTTGCCGGCTCCCCAGCGGAGTCGCTAGAAAATGTGGGGAGCTTTTTGGGCGGCAAATATGGGCTACGCTGGTCTCGGCTCCAAAGGGTTTGGGCCGACCCCTTTCTTCTAATGAAAAACGGGTTTCGGAGGAAAAATATGACAAAAGGCAGATTCGGCGGTAATTTTGGGGAACTCGAGTTACAGCGATTATGAGCTATGCGATGAGAAGGAAATATAATGAAAAAGACAACCCAGAAAGAGCTCTGAAGAAGTCAAGTTGCGGCGGTGATGAGTTCTGCAGTGGAGATGTGTCTACCGCAGGACTAACATTTTGGAGAAGACGATACAGGCTCTGTTTATCTCTATTATTTGATCCCGAAAACAGAGCATCACCTAAAACTCATAACTAAAGAGAAAAATTGCATTTTATTTACTTCAAACATATGGGAAATACGATTTGAAAAGTGGGCTTGAAGAAAGAAGGTGGGAACCACTTTAAAAGGGAAAGAAATTAAAGGAAAACAATTTGGAAGTATCTTGCAGAGTGAGATGAAGGTCTGGATGTGAAAATTGTTGAAGATGAAGTTGACACCGCGATTATTTACAGGCACTCTAATGCTGTAAAAAGGGTACTACCGCAGTAAGGAGAGCTCCGCGATGAAGAGTGTTATCGTGAGGTAAGATTTGCTGTAAAGTATTTGGTAAAGTGAGTTTTGCGGCAGGAGAGGTGTTACGGCAGAATTAGCTTAAAGGGGGAGATGAATAAACTAATAAACAATGAAATAACCTCAGTTTCTTTAATAAATGGAACATAATACACATGGGAATACATTGTGAGAGAGAGCGGAAGAAAGAAGATGGGAATACAAATGTAAGGGAAAGAAATTGGTTTACAAAAGCGTTGAAGTGGAGAAGAGAGTATTGCTGTGTTTTGTGGAAATAGTTGTTGTGATTAAGAACAGAGGAGAGATCTGGATCTCTTTGTCCCCTGTTGAAGTGAAGACCCTGATTATTTATAGAGCCCCATTTGCCGGATAATGCCATTTACCGCTGGTCGCACCATGATTCTTGCTGCTGGCATACCAGCCACGATTCCCGGTGCTGGCATACAAACTCTACCGTAGTGGTGCCTTGGTCGCGGTGACTTTGCTCAATCTGTGTGTGAGCAATTATGCTCTCGGCCTTTTTGAATTTTCATTGCCTTTTTGAGTCATAAGTCAAGTTCCTTGCCAACTTTACTTGACCATTAGATTCCCTGGCAACTTAGTAAGTCAAACGCTGTAGTTGGATTCTTTCCCTTTGCTGCCATGATGCTACTTTTGAGTTTAGAAGCAACCTCCAAGCAAGTTGTCCTTCCCAAAAATAGCACTGGCAGGATTCCCATCCTCACATGCCTCCAAGCCACACTTCCACAATGTTTTCCCAGCGTGGGCTTGGTCCACATTGTTGTGTTCTGTGAATTGGCAATAATTAGTGTGTTGTATTGCCATAATCAAGTTTTAAGATGTAAATGAGTTTGAATATGTGAATAAGAGATAAGTATTACTCCCTTTGGTAATATTCCCTTCTTGGCATCTTTCCTGCGGCATTTTTGGCTTCCCTGAGTGACGCTGTAGATGTCTCTGCTGCCTTGTGGTGATGGAGATTCCTCTGCCGTGAGAAAGGTTTGTCTTATGTGCTATGTAATAAGCTTGGACTCTTATTTTGTGATCCGTTGGGCCACTTGAGAGATGTGGGTTTTGTTGAGGTATTTTGTGAAAATGTGATAAAATAGGGTATTTTTAGTATTTTTGGCCATGGTAAAGATAATGGGATTTTTATATTTAAATGGGCTTGGCTATCCCCAATTTGACCCTTAACATTGTCCCTGAATTTGCAAAATCAGACCAATTTACCCTTTCTATTGACGGTCGCTGACTTTGAAATATCACGTCAGTATAATCTTGCCACGTCAGCAAATCTGATGGAACATAACGGAATCTGTCACGTAGAGGGGGAGATTGGCCTTATTTTGCAAATTCAGGAGGCAAAGTGGCACAATTTAAAGTTCTGGGGGCAAAAGGGCTTTTAAGCCTTTTCTTTTCACTATGATACTAGATCTTTTCCCGCGCGCTTGCGTTGCGCAATGGTTTATTTTGCAATGTCATACTAAGGTTTTCAAATATGAAAATTGCAAATAGCTAGTATCAGTCATTATACTATAAATGCAGGTAAGATATGTAGCAAACATATTCAAATAAAAAAAATTCTATAATAAGTCTTGTAACATATAGTCATTATTGAGCATGAACAAAAATTGTGTGAAATCGGACATTTAGATCAAAAATTATATAATATTAAATAGACCGTCAGTCGAAACTATAAAGTTTCGGAAGTATTTTTTAGAATTGAAACATAAAAATTAGGTTTTGATGAAAGTTGTAGATCATGAAATTACCTTTTAATAGACACCTAAATTACCTTGATTGAACAAATAGAACAAAAAAAAAAAATTAAAGCCGAAACGTTAAATCAAGTAAGATAGAATTTATAAAGGACTAAGTAGTATAAAGTAGAAAACTATGAAGGTCATTTGATAAATAATCCAAATAAGAAAATGCTTGTTGACGGAGATCTTGCAACATAAAAATTCCCTTTTGAAACCTTCACGAAACTCGTAGATCAAATTTAGCTTTTAGATCCTTCATGAAAGTTGTAGATCATGCAATAACCTTTTAATCAACACTTAAATAACTTTAATTCGACATGTGGATCGAAAATTATATGATATATAAATAGACAGGTAATCGAAACCACCAAATTTCAGAAGCATTTTTTTGAATCAAAACATAAAAATTGGCTTTTGAGTCCTTCATGAAAGTTGTAGATCATGAAATTACCTTTAAATAGACACCTGAATAACTTTAATCAGATAAATCAGACAAATAGAACAAAGAATAAAAAAAATCAAGCTGAAGCGTTAAATCGATTAAGATAGACGTTGTAAAGGATTAAATAACATAAAGTAGAAAAGTATGTGGTTCATTCGATAAATAATCCAACTAAGAACGTGTTTGTTGGTTGAGATTGGGACACACCCAGGATATTATTTTTCCAAATTTCCAAAAATACCCTTGGTTGTTAACTCAAATAACAAAAAACCCAATCTTGAAATGACAAGAAAAATCGGCCAGATAGTAACTAAATCAATGAGGTTAAATCTTTAGACCGGTTTTTTTCTTTTTAAGACTTGAAACATAAAAATTAGCTTTTGTGGTACTTCATGAAAGTCATAGATCATGGAACAACCTTTTGATCGGCACTTGAATAACTTTAATCAGACATATGGATCAAAAATTAGATCATTTAAAATAGATCATCAATTGAAACTGTAAAATTTCAGAAGTATTTTTTTAGACTCGAAACACAAAAAATTACCTTTTGAGTTCTTCATGAAAGTTGTACATCATGAAATTACCTTTTAAGGGACACTAGAATCACCTTAATGAGACAAATAAAACTAAAATTAAATAAGTAAAATTGAAGCGTTAGTTCGAGTAAATAAAACTAAAATTAAATAAGTAAATTTGAAATATTAGATTGAGTAAATTAGAATTTGTAAAGAACTAAATAAGATAATATTAAAAAGTATTAGGGTTATTTGATAAATAAAAAAAAATATTTGTTAGGTGGAGATGAACCCATAAGGGTAAATTTTTTACAAAATTCCAAAAATGCCCTTAGCAATTTTCCTAAATAACAAAATAATCAAGCATGAAATAATTGAAATACCCTTCCCATTTGCTCTTGGTTCAATGTGGTTAGAAATTTTATTTGGTAATTTCACTTCGTCCCTTTATTGTTTCTTATATTTCTTATAATTTCCAGAATTAATCTTGTAATTTTATAACTTTCAACTTGCAAAATTTTCAGTGTTATCATAAATGTAAATATTTTATGAATCTAACGCCCCACAAAAATACAGACAAAAAAGAAGAAAAAGATATTCGATTTGGCAATGACCTTTGTACTTGTAGGGGCCACGGAAACATATACTTATTTAATCTGTTTAAGAAAACCATCTTACACTTTTGTAGGACCCTTTTTGCATGTTTGATCAGCTGGCACTTGACAGGAGAATTTGCAAAATTAAAATTGGTTGGCGACCCCCATGCCATTGCTGTCTTCTTCCCAACCAAATCACCAATTTTGATTATTGGTGTGGACAACAATCATGTGCTAATTATTGACTCTGTTCCTTGATGAATTATTTTGATGAGATATTGAGCAATCCCATCCAACAAAACTGAAAATTTTCTTTATTCTTTTGAAAAACTTGTTCAAATTAAATAGGACGGTGGGGAGTAAATCTCAAATTAAAATATTCTATTTTCGTGTAAAAATCTTAGCACATGCTAATTATGATTAGATATTTTAATAACCCACTATCATGTGCTAACACGGTATGCTTTTTCAAAAAATATGTTTGTATTTGCTTCGATCCATTTACGATGAAATTTCTAATGCATTATATGGTCTTCATATTTTTTTTGTTACTTGAACCTGTTAAGAATCGAAACCTAACTAATGAAATTAAGATTAAGAGTCCAACATTTTATCATCAGACCAAATGTCCGATGACTAATATATGATCTTGAGTTCGAATATTAGAAATAGATAGGATTAGATTTAGGAGAATACAACACTTATTATATAGTCCATCTCCATCATCTTATGTTAAAATCATGAAAATAAAAATCAAATAAGTTTTAGAACAAGAATGAAAAAAAGAAAAAAGAATGAAGACATAAGGATCCTTGTTGCAAAACCCAAATTCTTTTGATGTGCTGAAGCTAGCTCATTTTGGAAAAAGAGGAAAACTGTATTCCAAGTCCAATTAACAACAATAGTTGGGTAGCCCAATTTTACTTGTCATGGAGAATTTCAGAACCCACATGAATTGTCCTTTTTGCGTTTTTAAACTCAGGATCTTTCCCGCCATGTCTCCCATCTAACTTTCCCTCTCAATTCTCAAATATGCCTTAATACTATTTTCTATCTCTCTTTCTTTTCAGAATCAAAGAGAAACCGAGAGAAATTTTTTGAAAAGCATGGCAGATTACTATAGCATTGATGACATTCTAACAGAAGAGAGGTATATCTCTCTTCTTTTTTTTTCCAATCTTTTCATTTTCCAACTCTTAATAAATTCCTTATTTTGATGATTTTTTAAACTCTTTCCCCCCTTCTTTCAGTTTGTTCCAGTTGTATTTCATAAAGCTGCAAATGGAGTTATAATAGATCCAAGCTCTGAAACGAACTCTGTAAGTTTTTTTTTTTTAAATATTTTCCATTAACGTTGGATTTTACTTGAAAACAAACGCCTAATTGATAAAAATTTTAATCTTTTCTGTATTTCTTTGTGTTTTTTTTTCTTTTCCCTTTGTGCCTTGTGGTGCTTTTTGGGTATCAAGTTGAACAAGGTGCAAAAGTGGAGCTTCCTTTATGGCTGGCTCAGGAATTTTATTTAAGGCAAGCTGTATCCATAAGCGTTCCCGGGTGTTTCAACCAAAAGTAACTTACCTATTTCTTGTTCCTCTAAGAAATTCTTTATTGTTCATGAAAGACATTATTCGGGGATTTGACTGCATAATGAGTTGAATTTTATTTAAATTGAACTGAATTATGCTACTTATGTTATAATGTCGTTTTCAAGATGTTTGATTTTATGTCTCAATGAAATGTTGTGCCTTTATGATTGGGTTGGTTCTTTTTTAATCAGGCTGTACTAAAAGAATGGTGATTAACTTACTCATTTGCAAGATATAGGTTTTAAAGGCCTTGTAAGTTCATATATTTATCTAATTCTCTTTGTTGTTGATGATGCTTTTTAAATACCAGAACACGTCTGGAAATTCAAGTTGATGCAGCATGCATGTGTGGATCTTAGGTCCCGATCTCCATATTTCTATGAATTTGGATGCAAGATAGCGCCACTGTGAGTCTCTCATCCGAGCCTTTTTAGTTCATGCTTTATGTTGTTTTGTATGGTCTAAAGGAAAATGAATCAATTATTCCACATCAGAAGTTGCACCAGACCTCCTTATGCCTTGCTTATGTTATATATATGTTTGAGAAAGCAATGGTTGTTCTTTTATTTCCCCACAATTTCAGCATTTGCCGCAATCTTTTTCTTTGTAAATTTGGAAGTGAAAAATATGTGGCCTACGGCAATAAGGTTGGATGCACACAACACTCATTACATCTGTGCTAAAATTTAGCATGTTCATAGCAAGTGGTTGTTGTTTGTATTGTCAATGGATGCTAACCCTTTTTACTTAAATTGAATTCTCACTAACTTGATTTGAATAGAACAGTAGTGTTGGTGATAAGACGGTTGAAGTCTTGCTCATATATAATATAACTGCATTTAAGATCAGGTACAAAGAGATATTGACCAAAGCATATACTGCATACGCAGCAAGTTCAAAGTTCTTGACACTTCTATCAAAGGAAGAAACTAATCGTGAGTCATTTTCTTCTTTGAGCATATCTCTTCTAATTCTTGGCCAATGCTTGTATAAATATGTGTATTAAGTTTGTGTATCTTGTAGTGTATGAAGCAGCTCAGTCTTCAATGGCAGCCTTTAAGATGGCAGATGGGTGGCCCAAGGCTTCAAAGAGCTTCAGTTCTTGGAAGGAAGAGGAAGCCAATAGAATAGATGCTATTATTATAACCTGAATATAAGATATGCCTCATGGTCACTTTCAGGGGTAACATATTAACCATAGTGTGAGCTTGTGATGAAAATGCTTGTATGTACACATGTATATAAAATGACGTTCATTTCATGATTCCTAACTGTTGAGTGATGAAAAATATTTTGTTAATTTTTTTTATGAGAAATAAAATATAAATAATTACTTTTACATTAGAAAAAAATAATAACCCCAAGATATTCTAGTCAAAAACACATGGATAGTAAGCATTTAATACATCATGAGAATAAAAATCTTCTACCTTATATTTATGCCTTATTAACCAAATACTCTTATGCAAACTTTTACATGGGTCTTTCTTCAGTTATTAATGTTTTTTTTTTGTTTGTTTTGTGCAAACTAAACTATATATTCATTTTAAAACCCAATAATAGGAAAAAAAGGGTAAGAAAGGTTATGATTTCATGAAACAGATGCAAGGTTACAATCACTAATGATTTGATATTTAAGAAAATCTGGAACTTCTATCTACTTTATATCCAACTCTTTTTTTTTTATCCAACTCGGAGAGTTCCATGTTTGTCACCTTGTTTCCATCCTATGGTAGATGCTGAAAGGAGGACTATATATGGAAGCTCTTCGATAGTTATTTTAATATCAAGATTAATAATGGTGAGATGAAAAACAATGGTGGCAGTCACACTATCAACGCGGTGTTGAGTTTTAATTAGTATTGATGATGGGAGATAAGAAATGAAAATGACGATTAAAGATATAAGCATAAATGTTTACATCAATGTTTACATTGAAGCATCTGCTGGTGGAGGTGTCCATCGTCCTCCTGCCTTTCTCCTTCGCCACCATCATTTGGTTAACACTTTTGTACTTTTCCAAATAACCTTTTGCAAAAGTTAATATACGTTCCCACTTAAAGAACGACTTGATATTTCCCAAAAAACGACGTGACTAAATACAACGTAATTATTACGAGTTTAGATTTGGCGGGATGTAATTTGGGCCATTCATTGAGTTGAAATTAGGTTAGTTTTTAATGTTTTTTTGAAGGAAAAATAACTAACTTTCATTTATATAAGATGAAAGTACAAAATAACTGATTTTACAATAATTTTAGGAATATTATCCTTCATTACATCAAATTTCAGTAAAATCCCATAATCGATTAAATTTTGCACTTGAAGAACTGGATCTTCCTTGGAAATCCAAAACGCCTGTCGTGAATTATGTTGATGTCTCGCTATCACATCCATCACCTCCTCGTTGTCGCTTGTTCTTCCAAACAAAAAGTTTTGATCAACGATGATCAAGTGATTGATTCGACGCACAGATCTCTTCCTTGACACCCAAAAAAAAAGGATTACCACGATTTTACCAAAGATCTGAATAAATAAAAGGTTGGTCATCCTTAAAACTATCATAAAATTCAGACTCGACAACTCAGATTCCAAAAGAACTGAGACTAAACTCGAAACTGACTCGATAAAACTAACTGACTCAAAACAACTCAAAAACAAACTCAAATAAAAAACTGGGCAGATCTGTAGATCTAATCCTTTATTGAAAAAACAAAGAAATTAACAAAATCCAAACCCTCCTCCTCCCCCTTGATGTGATAACCAAGGAGGAACATGAGTCAGAAATACTAACGAGAACTAAAAAAACTAGGGCAAAGGGAGAAGGGGGAGGGAGGAGAGGGCGGCTTAATAGTTTTTAATGTTTACTTAGCAAGTTAAGGTAAAAAGTGGAAGAGATAGAAAATATATTATGGGTTGAAAAATTGTCAAACTGTGCGAATTGTAAAACCTGAAGAAAGACAAAATTACAGCTCGCACATGAAAAGAGAAAAATTGAAATTAATAGACAAAAATTAAATGGGCGGAGGTTACCTACAGTTTTATTTTGAACTATTTAAAAAGAAGCTCAATTGATTGATTGCCACATAAGGAGAGTTAAGAGAAGTCATCTACCCGAAGCAAGATTATTGGTTATTGTAGCTTAGAGGAGTTGGTATGGGTGCATGGGATGCGAACTCATCTAAATACACTATGTTTTTATCATTTTATGTCTTTTTGTTTATGTTTTTTTTTTATCAAAATAAATCACTATCATTAATCAGAAATCAGATTACAAAACGTCGGGAGGAAAATTCCGGCACCACACACAATCTTGTTTAAACTTAGCTAGGTTGTGTCCTAAAACATTAGCTTCCCTATGAACAAATTGGAAATTACAAACCTCAAATAAGGTAGCTAAATATCTAATTTCATCAATAAAATGACCCCCTTCCCAATAAGTTGGACCCTGTTTATTAATTTCATTAACAGCCATCAAAGAGTCGCTTTCAAATAGACATTTATCAAGCCCTTGTTCTAACGCAATCTCAAAACCAAAAAGTATGGCATGAATTTCCGCATACAACAAATTAGTGATGAGATTAATGCATCGTGAAGCACAGACAAAGACTTCTCCTTCACTATTTCTAACCACAACTCCCAATCCTACCTCCCCTGTATTGCTACAAAACGAGGCATCTGTGTTGATCTTGTAAACACCAGTGGGCGGTGGACTCCAAACGGGCTGCTGAGAATAAGGATTCAAACACTCCTGATCCTGTGGTTGCTGAATCGAGACAAATTGCTCCAGGAAAAACGAAACCGACGATTGGATGGCTAACGGTGATAAAGAAACCAAATCGTAAAGTGCCTTGTTCCTGTTATTCCAAATTAACCACAAAGTAATTAACACCTTATCTAGATGTCCAAGAGAGATGGCCTTTTCAAATAGCAAGTCCCAAAATTCGAAACCGCCATTGAAATCCCAGTTTGCTATACTCGGGTGAACCCAAGGCCCGACTAAATCCCATACCCTCTCACTGAATTTGCACAAAAATAATACATGGGCTATCGAACTCTTCCTGTTCTCCACATACCTCGCATTGTTGCGAGACATCCATGCCTCGAACCAGAAGATTGCTCTTGGTGGGCAAAATGTTCCAAACTAATCTCCATATGAAGAATTAGACCTTCGGCATAACCTGCGAAGACCAAATCGATTTCCATGTTTGTGAGCGAGGTCCCTGTATAGAGTCATCTCTTCGAAGCACCCTTCGAGCCACATAATAGGCCGATTTTACTGTGAATTCTCCCATAATTGTTTCATTCCAAATCAAACAGTCAGGAGCCTGCATTCTAGGTATCGCTAACCCCAATATACGGCGAGCGTCCTCCTCTTCAAACAGATCTAAGACAGTGTCAATTTTCCACATTCTATTCTCCACATCAATGAGGTCCAATACTTTGAGTTCTGGCTGGATTGATTCATCACGAGGAGATGGTTTAAATGAGGGCAGATTGTTAATCCATCTCTCTCTCCAAATATTCAAATTTCCCTCACTTACTCGATAACGAGAACCTGCCAGGATAATTCTCCGCCCTGCTAACAAACTTCTCCAGAGAAAGGAGGGATTGGAACCAATGTTGGCTTAGAGAAAATTACTTCGAGGGAAATACTTCGCTCTAAGTACTCTCGCACACAAAGAGTTTGGGTTCTGGATCAATCGCCATCCTTGCTTAGCCAACAAACTCAAATTAAAGGCTTCAAAATCTCTAAAGCCCAAGCCTCCTTCAAATTTAGATCGACACATAGCCTCCCAATTCTTCCAATGAATTTTCCTGTTACCCTGCGTGTCTCCCCACCAATACCTAGCAATCATCGAGTTCAGTTCCTACACAAAAGATTTTGGGAATTGAAAAACACTCATAAGATACACAAGGATCGCCTAGGCTATTGATTTTATCATTACTGCTTTTCCTGCTCTCGAAAACAGTCTTGAGTTCCACCCAGTAATTCTTTTTCTCAAACGATCCTTAATGAATTGAAATTCTCTTGTCTTGGATCTTCCTATCATAATAGGGAGGCCCAAATATTTATCCCTGTCTAAGACCCGTTGAATCCCAAGATAATTCAATACCTCACTTTGGATAGCTACTGGAGTATTTTTACTGAAAAGTATTGAGGACTTATCAATGTTAATTTTCTGACTCGAAGCCGCCTCAAAAGAATTAAGTAACGAAAGCACTTCGTCACACTCCTGCCTTAATGCTTGTATGAATAAAATGCTATCGTCAGCAAAGAATAAGTGAGAAACTCTCGGAGCAGATCTTGAGATAGCAATACCATATAACTTTCTAGTACTACTAGCAGCCTCGATCATGGATGACAACCCTTCCATGCACAAAAGAAATAGATAAGGTGATAAAGGATCACCTTGTCGTATCCCTCTCGTTGGATGGAAGATCTCACCTTGCTTATCATTCACCAGAACATAATATGAAACAGTCTCAACACACTCCATGATCAATGAAATCCATCGCGTAGAAAACCCCATAACCTTCATTGTTTCTCTCAAAAATGCCCATTCAACACGATCATAGACTTTACTAAGATCCAACTTTAAAGCCATATGATTTTGTCTACCACTTCTTTTATTGCTCATAAAGTGAATTGTTTCGAAAGCAATCATCGCATTGTCATATATCATACGATTCGGTACAAAGACGCTTTGATTCTCACCGATAATATCCGTTTGTTTATCTTTTTGCCCGATCATTTTTATATTTTTGTGTGTATGTATTTTTTTTTCATATAAGTAAATATTTTATTTTTTTTATGGATAAGTTTTTTCTGTTTTATATGTTTCAATTTTGATGCAATATACGAATTATCATTATATTATAAATTGTGGTATTATGGTTACCTCAAAAAAAGAAAGGGATATATAATTTAAAAATACATGGATATGATTAACCATATATTTAATTTTTACGAAATAACTAAAACATGTTAAAACTTGATGAGAAATTTCTCGTCTTCAAACCCGTTAAAACTTAACCAAAACATATTTGACGTTACAAAATTTCTCATCAATTATATTTTGTTGAAACATATGAACTACATAAGATTTTGGATATTATTTAAAAAAAATACATGAATATGATTACAATAAATACATATATGAATGGTAAAAACCAATCAGGTGGCTTAACAATTGGTGTTGAGGTCAGAGTTTTCTTCAATTCATCAAAAGTTTGTCGACAATCTTCTCCAAATTCGAACTCAATATATTTTTGGAGTAGGCAACATATATAGTGGTGCAGAAATCTTTGAGAAGTCTTTGATGAATCTTCTATACAAACCAGCATGTCCTAAAAAGGATCGAATGTCTCTTACTGTCTTTGGATAAGGTAGGTTCTGGATGATATCAACCTTTGCTTTATCAACTTGCAAACCATCCTTAGAAACAATATGCCCTAATACAATTCCATTTTCAACCATGAAATGGCATTTCTTAGCATTAAGAACAAGGTTAGTTTGAACACATCTCTTAAGTACTTTTTCTAGGTTAGAAAGACATGCATCAAATGAATCTCTATAAACAGTAAAATCATCCATAAATACCTTCATGATGTTTTCCACATAGTCTTGGAAAATACTCATCATGTATCTTTGAAAAGTTGCTGGCGCATTGCACAATCCAAAAATGCATTTTTTTTGTAGGCATATGTGCCAAATGAGCATGTAAAGGTAGTCTTTTTTTGATCTTCTAATGAAATGTGAATATGAAAATAACCAGAATAACCACCAGGAAAACAATAATAAGATCGACATGCTAACCTTTCAAGCATTTGATCCATGAATGGAAGAGAAAAGTGGTCTATCTTTGTCAAAGCATTGAGCTTCCTGTAGTCAATTGACATTTTCCATCTAGTGGTGACTCTTTGAGGTATCAATTCTCCTTCATGATTTTCCACAACAGTGAAACCAGACTTCTTTGGAACTACTTGAATATGACTTACCCAATTGCTATCAGATTTAGCATAGATCAAACCAATTTCAAGCAACTTAGAGATTTCTTCCTTCATTACAGAATTGAGATTGGGATTTAATCTCCTTTGAGGAGGTTATCTGACCATATGTAGCATCTGATTAAAGATTGATTCAATGAGTACAAATGGTTAGACTTATGCCTTTAATTTCATCAAGTGTCCATCCAATAGCTTGTTTGTTCTCCTTTAGAATTCGAACAAAATTTGCTTTTCATCATCTCTAGAAAGTTTGTTTGAAATAATGATAGGCAATGTATCATCTTTCCCTAAAAATGCATACTTTAAATTATCAGTTAACTTCTTCAGTTCATTCTTTGGTTCGGTGAATTCAACTCTATTAGAGTTAGAAATTTCACTTTCTTCAATGCCCATAACACTTTGAAAAAGACTAGGGGGTGGTTCCTCTAAATCTTTCAAAGCATTCTTAACTTTTTGAGGTATCAATTCTCCTTCATGATTTTCCACAACAGTGAAACCAGACTTCTTTGGAACTACTTGAATATGACTTACCCAATTGCTATCTGATTTAGCATAGATCAAACTAGTTTCAAGCAACTTAGAGATTTCTTCCTTCACTACAGAATTGAGATTGGGATTTAATCTCCTTTGAGGAGGTTGTCTGACTAATGTAGCATCTGATTAAAGATTGATTCAATGAGTACAAATGGTTAGACTTATGCCTTTAATTTCATCAAGTGTCCATCCAATAGCTTGTTTGTTCTCCTTTAGAATTCGAACAAAATTGCTTTCATCATCTCTAGAAAGTTTGTTTGAAATGATGATAGGCAATGTATCATCTCTCCCTAAAAATGCAAACTTCAAATTATCAGTTAACTTCTTCAGTTCATTCTTTGGTTTGGTGAATTCAACTCTATTAGAGTTAGAAATTTCACTTTCTTCAATGCCCATAACACTTTGAAAAAGACTAGGGGGTGGTTCCTCTAAATCTTTCAAAGCATTCTTAACTTTTTGAGGTAAAGTAAGTGAATTCTCTTCACCATCTTCTTCATGGATGCTATTTGATATGATCACTTCATGATCGAGCCAAAATTAACCGAATTTTTATGGTCATTTTCCTATGCTTTTTAGTGTTTTTATGTGTATTTTAACCCTATTTTGCAAGTATTTGTGTTTTTAGGTCTTGAAGACAAGAAAAGTGGAAACTTGTTGTTTTTCACTAGTTTTGGAGCTATTTTGATGACTTTTTGCACAAATATGTACTTAGCAATTTGGAGTGAAGATTTGGAGATTCGAAGTTCGTGATTGAAGATTTATTGAAGATAATTTCAAGAATTGATGACCAATGAAGAATTATTTCAAGAAGCAAGAACCGAGGACTGAGTTTAAATCGCAAAGGATTGAAGATAAGGCTTCTCCATAGCCTTGAAGCCTTGAAGCCTTGTAATTTTGGATATTTTATATGGGATAATACTCAGTCCATATAAGCCCACAATTGGAGTTAAAATCCCAAGTGGAGCCGCACAAACTCTCCAAACATAAAAAAAATGCGTGTGAGTAGGCGTTGGAAAGAGCACTCCAAGATCTACAACTTTGCTTTGAAGCCCGAAGCCAAGTTCTGTCATCTTCAAGCCCGAAATTTCTGTCGAAGTCTCCGCACGATTCCAGAATTTTCTAGAGTCCGAATTTCACTATAATTTCGGTTCTAGGAAGACTTTGAAGCCAACTTGGAGACCAAGTCAAGACTCTAAACCGTCCTACACCCTTCCTAAGTCTATATGGAGTCTAATTAGTCCACTATAAATAGCCACCTTATGTAACCTTAGATCATAATCTTTCTTTTCATCTTTTTCTTAGAAAATATTTAGTTTTTCTTCTAATTTTAGGCTAAGGGAGTCGACACACTCTCTTTGTATAGAGAGGTGCGGCAAACTTAGGGTTTCGCAAGGAGGATTCCACCACCCCTTCAAGTCTTGTAAGTTTTCTTATGCCTCTCATGGAATTTCCCAAATCTATGAGTAGCTAAATTCTTAATACTTCTTATCCATTGGTGAATTTAATCAATTAATTATGGTGAGATTTGTGTGCTTATAATTTGATATTTGTTCTTGATTGATAGTTATTTAATCTCTGTATTAATTTTATGATCTTGATGATTGCTGATTTAGAACGGCCGCTAATGATATGATTTCATAGATTTATTGTTAAATCAAACTTAGAAGGATCAATTCAAGTTTGATTGTGTGGTAACAATTGAAAGTGAAGGATCAATTCCTTCCAAGAGATTAGTTAACCTTATGCACTAACCATGGTTGAGTTTGGTTATACTTGCTATTCATGTGTGAATAATAATTGTTCTTAATACTTTGTTCTTATCAGCTGAAAAAGCTGGTTCAAGGCAATTGGTTGTTAAGAATAAAAAGGATAATTTAAGCTAGATTAAGGTAATCTTATCTAATATACATGTTAGGGTTTCCCTAGACCAATTATTAATTGAGAAAAAAATATTAAATTCATCTTTTAAATCAAGGATCCATAGTTAAATTGATTGATTTCTACCATTGGAGAAGAAGTATGTTTTCTTATTATTGTTTTATTAATTGCCATAGTTTAGATTTAATTATTTTGCTTTATTTTTAGATTAATTGTTTTAGGGGATTAAATAGAACTGTTGATTTTACCCACATCTTTTACCCTTTGTTTTTGAGTGATTCTTAGAGAAGATTTATTCTTTGGATAAGTTTATTCCCCTTCTCTGTGGGATTCGACCCCTGCTTGCCCTATCTATTTAGTTAGATTTTTGTGGGGATTATTTTTATGATTGCTAACGATAGATCATAATTTTTTTTAAGGAAAACAAATTTTATATATATATATATCGCAAAAACCATTTTTTTTTATAGAAAAAGTGCAAAACTAAAAATTCTAGAGAGGATTAATTCTTGGATCTATTCCTTACGTCCTCGGCAACGGCGTCAAAATTTATGATCGGTCGTCAGCAATCATAAAAATAATACCCACAAAAACGTAACTAAGTAGATAGGGCAAGCAGGGGTCAATCCCACAGAGAAGGGGAATAGACTTATCAAAAGAATAAATCTTCTCTAAGAATCACTCAAAAACAAAGGGTAAAATATGTGGGTAAAATCAACAGCTCTATTTAATCCCCTAAAACAATTAATCTAAAAATAAAGCAAAGTAAATTAAATCTAAACTATGGCAATTAATAAAACAATAATAAGAAAACATACTTCTTCTCCAATGGTAGAAATCAATCAATTTAACTAACAACCAATCTCCTTCTCAGGTTAATCGGTCAATAAGAACAAAGCATTAAGAACAATTATTTTTCACACATGCTTACAAGAAAACCAGACTCATTAAATAATGATTACTAATCCCATTGGAGTCCTTCTTAGGTTATCCAATTTGTTACCACACAATCAAGCCCTGACTCTCATCAAAACTTGATCTAACAATAGATCCATCCAATTACATCAATAATGGTCATATATATCAATAATTATCAAGATCTTAAAATTAAAACAGAGATTAATAAACTATCTATCAAGAATTAACATCAAATTATAAGCATAGAAATCTCACCATAATCAATTGATTAGATTCACCAGAGGATAAGAAGTATTAAGAAAATTAGCTACTCATGGATTTAGGTAAATCCATGAGAGGCATAAGAAAACTTACAAAACTTGAAGGCGAAATCCTCCTCTTTAATAACCTAGGGTTGCCGCCCCTCTCTATGCAAAGAGAGAGAGGGTGCGGCCCTAAAACTAGAGAAGAAAAAACTAGAATATTTTCTAATAAAAAGATTATAGAGAATTGTGTTCTTTAGGGTTACATAAGGTGGCTATTTATAGTGGAAAAATAACCTAAAGACTCCAATCATACATAGGGTAGGACTCTAGGATGTTCTAGGCTCTAACTTAGTCTCCAAGTTGGATTAAAAGTCTTCCTAGAGCAAAATCCAAGTGAAAATAGGATCCTGGAAAATTCTGGAATCGCACAGCAACTTCGATAGCAATTTCGGGTTTGAAGATTGCATAACTGGGCTTTGAACTTCAAAGGGAAGCTGTAGATCTCGGAATTAGCTTTCCAACGGCTACTTACGGGTCTAAAACGGAGGCTGAGCAGAAAGTTATGGCCTTTTTACCGAGATTGCGCTGAATCCTAATCCAACTAGGACTAGTATCGGGATATTGCGAGATTTGGATATTTCCTTGGGCTTGTGCGGCACAAATTGGGGTTTTAACTCCAATTGTGGGTTTATATGGATTGAGTATTATCCTATATAAAATATCCAAAATTCCAAAACTTCCGCGCTTCTTCACGGCTTGTCTTCAATCCTTCACAATTAAAGCTCCAATATTCAATTCTTGCTTCTTAAAATAATTCTTCAATGGTCTTCAATTCTTCAAAATATCTTCAAGAAATCTTCAAGCACGAACTTCGAATCTCCAAATCTTCACTCCAAATTGTTAAGTCCATATTTGTGTAAAAAGTCATCAATTTAGCTCCAAAAATAGTGAAAAACAATAAGTTTCCACTTTTCTTATCTTCAAGACCTAAAAACACAAATACTAATAAAATAGAGTTAAATTCCACATAAAAATACCAAAAAGCATAGGAAAATGATCATAAAAATAGGGTTAATTTTAGCTCGATTATTACTGCACAACGTTTAGCAATTCGATACCCAAATACAACTGAAAACTTTGAGATAAAATCTGGATTTATTCAGATTTTGCCCAAATTTCATGTTCTGCCTAGAAAAGATCCTGACCGACATCTTGCTGATTTCCAGATTGCATGTGCATCTACAAGTATTCAAGGTATTCCTGAAGATAAATTCATTTTAAGAATTTTTCCGTTCACTCTTGTGGATCGTGCAAAAGATTGGTTGTACCTTTTACCTACTGGTTTAATCACCTCTTGGGCTAGCCTAAAGAAATTGTTCTTGGAAAAGTACTTTCCTGCAAATAAAGTATCAAGTATATGGAAGGAGATTTGCGGTATTAAGCAATGCCTTGGAGAAACAACGCATGAATATTGGGAGCGTTTCAAGATACTGTGTGCGAGCTGCCTTAATCACCAAACCAATGAATATTTGCTGATCCAATACTTCTACAAAGGATTACTACCGTTTGACAGATCTTCCATAGATTCTGCAAGTGGACGAGATTTCATAGACAAAACTCCCACCAATGCTTGGACTTTAGTGGAAAACATGGCTGCAAACACTCAACAATTTGGATCTCAAGAAGACTATTCAAGAGAAGACAATACAAGAAGAATCAATGAAGTCTCTACCCATTCCATCTCATTGGAGCAACAACTTCACTAAACGAATCAGCAAATCGCTATGCTCACTGATTTGTTCCATGTGAATGTCTCATGTGTGCCTAAGGTTTGTGGTATTTGTTCTCAAGGACACTATACTGATAAGTGCCCTACTTTGGAAGATAAAACGCAAGGAGTCAATACTGTGGGAATGCAAGGAGCATATCAAAGGAAGCCTCAATCAAATTCTTACAATCCTGGATGGAGAGTAAAGCAACAAAATCAACAATATGGGAACCAAGGTAAATATCAAGGAAGGCCAATGAATTTTCAAAGGCCTAATTTCCAACAATCTTCACAAGTTTCCATCGAGATGCAACAAATGAAGGAAGCTATGGAGATGATGAGGAAACAAATCAGTCAATTGGCAAGTGACATGAGTGATCTCAAGACACAATGTCAACAAAGGATCCCATCAAAACCAAAGGTACCTCCTAGGGAGAATGTAAGTGCAATTACTTTGAGGAGTGGAAAAGAGTTGGAAGAACCTTATCCAACCCATGCTGCGCAAGATGAAGGAGAGCCATGCTACACCAAAGAAGAAGAATTGGAAGTGCCTGCCAAAGAAATCAAGATTGAAGATGAACCCATTTTTATTGAAGCTGTTAAGGATGGAGAAAAAGACAAGGAAACCGCCGCTGTCAAGCCTAAGGATTCAAAAGTAACTCCTTTTCCATCAAGATTGACGAAGACAAAGAAAGAAGATGATGATCAAGATATTTTGGAGATACTTCGAAAAGTTGAGGTCAACATCCCACTTCTTGATGCTATTCAACAAATTCCAAATTATGCTAAGTTACTTAAGCAACTTTGTACCAACAAGAAAATATTGCAAGGTAAGGTAAGTGCTGGAGCTAATGTTTCAGTTGTGCTTCAAAAGAATTTACCTCCTAAGTGCAAGGATCCAGGTACGTTTTCTATTACTTGTTCTATTGGAAGAAGTATTATAGAGAATGTTATGCTTGATTTAGGTGCTTCTTTGAGCGTAATGCCTTATTCTTTTTATAAATCTTTGAATCTTGGTCCTTTGAAAAATACTGACGTTATTCTGCAGTTAGCTGATGGATCTTTGGTTCACCCCAAAGGTGTTCTAGAGAATGTTTTAATTAAAGTTGAGCATTTGATTTTTCCTATTGACATATTTGTTATGGATATGGAGCATTTGAAAGATCTATATCCTCTTTTATTAGGACGACCTTTCCTAAGAACTTCTCATACCAATATCAATGTATTCAATGGTTTATTGACCATGGAATTTGATGGTGATGTTATCTACCCTAGAATTTCATCTCAATTACCTTTGAAGTCTAACAATTTTGTTTGTATTGTGGAGTCTAAGTGGGTTAAGAAAGGAACAAATGAAGAATCTTCAACCAAGAACCAAAGCGTAATTCATGGAGACATAGTAAAAGTTGGGAGCATTCAACAACGCAATAAGGAGTATTTCACCAATATTGGGGGAGATTTAAGAAGTTGTGTGCCGATTACCCTCAATATGGCTTTAGCAAAGAACGTTTGGTCTGATACTTTTATCAAGGATTGAGAGTCTCTGATCAAATGGTTGTTGATACACTTACTTCAATCCCCTTGCTCGATAATGCCCCTGATGAAGTATACTTGGTATTGGAAACTTTTGCTCAAACACTAAGTTCTCTAATTCCAAGAGTTCCACCCCCCAAGGCAGCTAACAACCATTAAGGAGTTCAACCACAAAGAGAGGAGCAAAGAATGGAACCAAAGGAAACGACGCAAGGCCATCACCGAGCCAACCTATCAAGCTCAACCGGCCACTGCTTGGCGATGACCGTGCCATACCAGCATGCATGCCCGGCTAAGGTTCGGCCATCCTTACACCAAGCACGGCCATCACCGGCCAGCTCCGCACCAGCCCGCACGCTTTGCCCGGCCCCATCCGCATCCATCCGCGCTACTACTTGGTCAGGACCGGCCATCGCCATGCCAAGCCGCGCCATCAACGCGCCACACCCAGTACCATCCTGACCAGCTGCGCATCCAACTGTGCCAAAACCGGTCATAGCCGAGCCACCTCAGGCTATCACCGAGCCACTACCGGCCATTCACCAGCTGCCACATCTAGCTCGTGATACATACCCTTTGATGATTTCAAATATTGATATAATTCAACTTGAAGTTCTCAAAGCCATCAATGATATTCTTAAGATCATTGTAGACTTGTTGAAGGAATACATCCAAAGTTCCTTCACCCTTGAAGAATAATTTCTTTAAGGTAGTCTAGCCAAAGACCTTAAAGAAAGTCGCTTGTTGGGAGGCAACCCAATATTTTTACTAACCTTTAATTTTTCTTTCTTTTATTTTTATTTTTCTTTATAGGATTTCATATTAAGGAAACCAAGATGAAGCAAATGGAGCTTACGCTTTGCAAGAAGGAGATCGACAGGAGCTTATGCTTGGATATAAAGAAGCTTTCTTGAACCCTATCTCCATTTAATTTTTCTTGGTTTGCTTTGCTTTGATTGATTATTGGTTTGCTTTGCTTGCTTTTTCCTTCATTTGAATTAGTTGTTTGCATATATTTATCTATTTTTAACCACACTTTTCAGACATGTGCACTCATATTATTTTCGACTAAATGGCCCCTTTGCCCCCTGAACTTTGCAAATTTCAGCCACTTTGCCCCTTCAATTTTCAAAATCACGCCAATCCCCCCATTGCCGTCAACGCCGTTAGTCACGTGACTGCACGTGACTAACGGTTATGTCAAGGCCCACATTAACTGCCTACGTGGCATTTGTAGCTGACATGGAATATCCACGTCAGACCCATTGTCGGGAAAAAGCCCACCCAAAGTTAAAAAAAAAAGAAAAAAGAAAAGAAAAACAAAATTGAAAAATGAAAAAGAAAATCCATGAAGAACATGAAGAACACAAATAAAAATTAGAAAGGGAAGATGAACATGAAGAACACAAAATCCAGATTTTATAAATCCCATAAAACTTCCAACTTCACAAACCAAAATCACTCCAGAAATCAAAAGCTTGAAACCCAGAAAATGTGAAGATGAACATGAATAACACAAAACCCATGTTTTATAAAACCCAAGAATGTTTTCTGACAAAAAAAAAAAAAAAGAAAAAGAATCATCAGCAAACCCATTTCTCATGCCTGCATATATATAGTTTTATTATAATCTTTTGATGTTAAAAAAAAGGCAAAAAAAAAAAAAAACAATTCTGAAAAAGTAAACTGGATTTCTTTATTTTTCTTTATCAAGTCATGAATCTGCAATTGATTCAGATTGATTCACCAACTTTTCTAGTCAACTCTTTTCTATGTGTTAGTATTAATCATTAAACAAAAACAAACAGGGTAAAAAAAGAAGAATGGGAAATTAATTCACATTTGGAAATTGCAGCAGCAAATTTGGTATCAAACCCAACAATCAAAGTAAGCATTGGAACAAAAATGCCGCCGCCATCAACGCCGCCCACGGTTCCACATGCTGATCCCAGAAATCCAATCACCATTGCCAATATAAGCCTCCAATTCAACTCCAATTGCTAAAAATTAAAAAAAAAAAACCCATTAAGCAAATCAACTCCATTATTCAGATTTCAATGAAAAAAAAATTAAAGAAAAAATACTTACAGGCCAGATTTTATCAACGGTGGAAAGAGTTGAAGAGTGCAAAAGAATTGAGTTACTATGGAACATATTGTTGTTCTTCTTGTTGATGAACAGAATAGAGAGAATGGCTACTGAAAAACCTGACAGCAGATATAAAACAAATCCTTTGGTAGCCATGGCGAAATTGGAGACAAACTTTGCGTTTCAGAAAAAAAAATAAAATAAAACAAGAAACAAGAAGTGAAGAAACAACAAGAAGAAGAAGGGAAAAGTGTTGTTTCTCAATTCTAGAACTTTAAGAAATAGCAATTGGATACGTTACTTCTATGTTTTATGCTCGAACTAAGAAACAACAAGGGACCTTAAAAAAGAAAAAGGTTGCAGAAGAAATAGCAATTGGGTATGGCGGCTGCTAGGGTTTCTAACGACGGTTGCAGAAGAAAAGAGAAAGAAAAGAAAAACGGAGAAAGAAAAGAAGATAAGAAAAAAGAAAAAGAAAAAGAAAAGAAGAAACGGAGAGAGAAAAGAAGATAAGAAAACAGAAAAAGAAAAAGAAAGGTGATTTTTTTTAATTATTTATTTTCTTAGCTTATGGGCCCCACTTAAGCGCTGACGTGGAATTTCCACGTTAGCAAAAAAGGCCACATAAGCATATAACGGGCCATTAGACGGAACCGTTAGTCACGTGACGGCACGTGACTAACGGCATTGACGGCAAGGGGGGGATTGGCGTGATTGTGAAAATTGAAGGGGTAAAGTGACACAATTATTAGTTCAGGGGGCAAAGTGGCTGAAATTTGCAAAATTCAGGGGGCAAAGGGGCTATTTAGTCTATTATTTTCCCAAAAATTTCAAATTCTCCAAATTTTTGATTTTTTGTTAAAATTCATACATTGAGGGCAATTTGTCTTTTAAGTGTGGGGGGAGAGTCTTATAGAAAGTGTACATGCATGAAAAATTCAAAAAAATTAAAATTTTTGAATTTTTTTTTAAAAAAATTCATGGTATTTTATGTGGGTATTTTTGAATTTTCATATATATATATATATATTGATTGATTTGATTTTGATTGATGAATGCTTAGAATTTTTAAGAATGCTTTATTCATTGATTGATTTTTAGCATGTTATCTTATTTGTTAGAATTAGGTATAATTAGAGTCTGTGATAAAAACTTATTATTTATTGCTTCTATGATTATCTATTTCTAGAACTTGTGTTTAATTTTTATTGAAATTACAATTATAGAAGTATGTTATGGATATGTCAAGAACAAGTGGGGGGACTACTTATATAAAAGGGTAGTTAAAAAAATATATTTTCATAAAAGAAGTGTTTTCGTGAAAGAGGAGAAGAGGTATTTTTGAGTCACCTTTCCATAGCTGTCACTCTTTTAAACAAAAGGCGTTAGTAACCCTTAAAGAAGATTAGAGGTATGGAATTGCGGGAAGTATTGTCCCTCTGAAAAAAAAAAAAAAGGAGTGCTAGTAGCCTCAAAATAAATAAATGGGAGTTAGTAACCCAAAATCATGAACACTTCGAGATTAGTAACCTCAATTTTCTAAAAAATGAATTACCCTTTGAAAATCATTATAACCCACGAAAACCCTTGATTTGTATCCATGATATGCATTCCTTTGAGTAATAGAGATAAAGATGAATGCACAAGCTTATGGAAAGAAGTAATTATAGGATGTGATGAATGATGAGTGATTAGAACTACTTTAATTGTGGTTACTTAAGAATAAAGATGCTTGCTATTTCTTGATCTTTTGAATTAAGTACTCTTATTATTCTTTGTTATTCAGATTTCATGATTAAATTAATCTTTAATATGTGTATGCATTCAAAGTTTTGAAAAGATATTAATCCTTATATGCATTAGTTTAGGTTTATAGGGTCTATTTTTTGATTTAGTCTTAATCTTAGTTTCGGTGAATTCAACTCTATCAGAGTTAGAAATTCACTTTCTTCAATGCTCATAACACTTCCAATAAGACTAGGGGGTGGTTCCTCTAAATCTTTCAAAGCATTCTTAACTTTTTGAGGTGAAGTAGGTGAATTCTCTTCACCTTCTTCTTCATGGATGCTATTTGATATGATCACTTCATGATCGAGTCAAAATTAACCCTATTTTTATGGTCATTTTCCTATGTTTTTTAGTGTTTTTATGTGTGTTTTAACCCCGTTTTGCAAGTATTTGTGTTTTAAGATCTTGAAGACAAGAAAAATGGAAACTTGTTGTTTTTCACTAGTTTTGGAGCTATTTTGATGACTTTTTGCATGATTCCAGAATTTTCTAGAGTCCGAATTTCACTCTAATTTCGGTTATAGGAAGACTTTGAAGCCAACTTGGAGACCAAGTCAAGACTCTAAACCGTCCTACACCCTTCCTAGGTCTATATGGAATCTAATTAGTCCACTATAAATAGCCACCTTATGTAACCTTAGATCACAATCTTTTCATCTTTTTCTTAGAAAATACTTTAGTTAGTTTTAGGCTAAGGGAGTTGACACCCTCTCTTTGTATATATAGGTGCGGCAAACTTAGGTTTCGCAAGGAGGATTTTGCCCCCCTAAGTATTGTAAGTTTTCTTATGCCTCTCATGGATTTTCCCAAATCCATGAGTAGCTAAATTCTTAATACTTCTTATCCTTTGGTGAATTTAATCAATTAATTATGGAGAGATTTGTGTGCTTATACTTTGATATTTGTTCTTGATTGATAGTTATTTAATCTTTGTATTAATTTTATGATCTTGATGATTGTTGATTTAGAACGACCGCTAAGGATATGATTTGATAGATCTATTATTAAATCAAACTTAGAAGGATCAATTCAAGTTTGATTGTGTAGTAACAATTGGAAGTGAAGGATCAATTCCTTCCAAGAGATTAGTTAACCTTATGCACTAACCATGGATGAGTTTGGTTATACTTGCTATGCATGTGTGAAAAATAATTGTTCTTAATGCTTTGTTCTTATCAACTGAAAAGCTAGATCAAGGCAATTGGTTGTTAAGAATAAAAGGGATAATTTAAGCTGGATCAGGGTAATCTTATCTAATATACATGTTAGGTTTTCCCTAGACCAATTATTAATTGAGAATAAAATATTAAATTCATCTTTTAAATCAAGGATCCATAGTTAAATTGATTGATTTCTACCATTTGAGAAGAAGTATGTTTTCTTATTATTGTTTTATTAATTGCCATAGTTTAGATTTAATTTACTTTGCTTTTTTTAGATTAATTGTTTTAGGGGATTAAATAGAAATGTTGATTTTACCCACATCTTTTACCCTTTGTTTTTGAGTGATTCTTAGAGAGGATTTATACTTTGGATAAGTCTATTCCCCTTCTCTGTGAGATTCGACCCCTGCTTGCCCTATCTACTTAGTTAGGTTTTTGTGGGGATTATTTTTATGATTACTGACGACTGATCACTTCATATTCATCTTCTTTGTCTATCAAAAGCACCTGTTCAGAGGACAAATCAACAATATCAATAGCAAAAACATGATGAAGTTCACTTGGATATTTCATAGCTTTGTAAATGTTAAATTAAATTTTCTTCCTGTTGAATTCCATGGATAGAATTCCAGAGTGGACATCAATTTTGGCTTGAGCAGTTCTTAGGAATGGTCGACCTAAGAGTAATGGCATGTGAGGCAGAAACATGTCATCATTGTTGATCTTCAAAATGTAGAAATGAGCTGGAAATATTAAGTTCTCAACCTGCACTAAAACATCTTCAACAAAGCCTTCAGGTCTAACATTAATTATGTCAACTAGTTGAATAATAATCCATGTTGATTTAACAAATGTAAGGCCTAGTTGTTTGTAAACAAAATAAGGCATAACATTTATAGCAGAATCTAAATCACACATAGCTTTTTCTATGAATTGTTCTCCAATTATGCAAGGTACAGAGAATGAACCTAAATCTTGACATTTGTGAGGTAATGTTTTTGAAATGTTGCAGATACATCTTCATTCATGCAAACTACTTTATCAATTTTTAGCTTATCTTTTTCAGAACAAAGTTGTTTGAGAAAAAGTGCATACCTTGGAATCTTCTCAATAGTTGATAGTAAATGAATGTCCACATGAAGTTTAGCCAAAGCTTGGAATTGTTCAGGATCAAGAGAATTTCTCTTCCTTTTTATCATCTTGTAAGGAAAGGGTCAATGGTCGGCAATCATCAATTGGTTGTCTTGCTCTTCCTTCCTTGTAGGTTCGGGTGGTTGACTTCTTGGATGCTTCATAGTCTCATCCTCCAATTCGATTGAAGATTGGATGAGAGAAGTCGAATTGCTCTCAATTGGCTCTTTATCTTCAAAGTGGTTAACCACATGATTACATGATGAACCATGTGTGTTACTACTTCCTTCAATTTGCATAGGAAGTGGCCTTTGAGGATCAAAAACCGTTTTAAGCTCTTCTCTTAATCTTTTCATGAAGTCATTTGTGAAATCCTCCATCAACTGTTTCATGGGCGTTCCAATTTTCGAATCATCTTCTTCTTTCTTAAGATCAATTGAATTGCTTTCATCCTTGGCCGAATGTGTTGAAATGGCTTCAGGACTGAATTGTTGTAAACTTTAGGCAAGATCATTGAGTATTCTCCTTGCTTCCTCAGGGCTTGTAGACATCAAGATTCCATTACAGCTTATATCTATTGTTTTCTTGTCTTCAGGAAGTAATCCATTGTAAAATGAATAAAAAAGAATTTGTTCACTTACTTTCTTATAAGGCATTCATCACACAAAGCATTGAATCTTTCCCAATAACTATGCCAAGACTCTTCATTGTCTTGAACACAAGCCGTGATCTTTTGTCTAACTTTTTCTATTCTTGAAGCATGATAGAATTTCTTCAAGAAAGTGTTTTGCATCTCATTCCATGTAGATATAGACTTGGGTGGCAGCCTATAAAACTAGTCTCTATCATCTCATTTTAATGTCAAAGGAAAAGCTCTTAGTCTTGCTTGATCTTCAGGCATTTTGGTGACAAAAAAGCAAATTGTACCAACATCTCTCAGGTGATCATGTGGGTCTTCAGCTTCTTTACCATAAAAGAATGGTAAGGAACAAATGATTGTTGGATTCATCTCATGTGAAGGATCCAATTTGGCAAACTTTATGCAAAGTGGTTGAACTGCTCTTTCAGAGAGATTAAGCAGCCTTAAGCTTGTTTGTTGATCCATGGGAGCTGCTGTTTGAATCACTTCGAATCTAATCAAAATAAAAACTAAACAAAATAGAAAGTTTCAATCGAAAAACAAGGTTTCAGTCAGTTGACAGTTATGCAGCAACTTGAGATTGAAAATGAAATAAAGTAAACTAAAGTAAGAAAAAGGTGTAGAGTTAGCTAATTGCCCTCCCCAACAACGACGCCAAAAACCTGATGACCCTTTTGGTCGTCACAAGAAAGTATCACGTTTATTTATCCTCACAAACTCAAACTTTAACAAAGTGATAAGTAAGGGTCGAATCTCATGAGGAGGTAGCTATCCTTTTCTTCAGTAATCTCCCAAGTGTGAGGATTGTAGAAAGTAGTAGTCAAGCAAACAATTAAAACAAACTAACTAAGAGCAATATAAAGGGATCGAATTAACTATATTAAGAAAGCTTTCTCATAACATAAGTACAATCACTCTTGACTCATGGATCATAGACCATTCAATCATCCAATTCATTCCACATACACATCAATTCGGTTGGATAACATCTCGATTGAATTGCAACTGTTCATGCCATACATTTCTATCAAATCAATTCCTAGTTGAATACACAATTCCCAAAGTACAACCATGCATTCATCCGAAGCATACAACTTCATGTTCTATACTTTCTAATGTTGATAGCCTTACCATTCCATAAGGAATGAACATAAAGATCAATCGAATGGCATACTAGGCTACAATATTAGCTTCATAGAAAGCTATTACTAATCATACAATAGTTATATATCTAAGCAAATGAAATCCTCAGTAAGTATCATGAATTTACTTTTGCTTCGATCTAACAAATCATAAAGATCTAATAGAAAGGAAACTTCATATAGATAAACAATCAATTGGCCAAAAATCATATTTTTTGTATGAATAAACTAAGAACAAGATATATAAACTCAAATTGATTTGACACTAACCCATAAATAGTCTCACTATGATATAGTCAAGAGATCAATGTAACTTACATCATGAGAAATAAGAAAACTACTCACTCGTCACTTGAGTGAGGAAATCCATAACAAAGGAATAGAAAGAGTCTTTTCGGCCTCTGCCTTCTATTTTATCTCAAATCTAACATCTATATATCTATCTTTCTGGAAACTAGAGAGAAAAGAATGTATATATGTGCCATAATGCACATATCTCAAAATCAACTGATCAGACCAAAATTATGCATCTTTTTATGGTCATTTTCCTATGCTTTTTGGGTATTTTATGCTTGATTATGCCTTACATTTGATATATTTGTGTTTATAGGTGCTAAAGTGAAGAAAAGTGCAAAATCATCAATTTTGTATCTTTTTGCAGCCTTTTTGGATGATTATTTACACAAATATTTTCCAAGGACAATTTGGATGAAGAATGGAGCCAATATAATCGTGATTGAAGAGCTTGAAGAGTCAATTTTATCATCATAAGATTGATTTTCAAGAGTTTGAAGCAAAGGAGCAAAGTTGAATTTCAAGGAAAGAAGACATGTCAAGTGACGTTGGAGCACTGGAGCACATGGGGTGCGAGGCAAACCACATGGGGTGCCAAGCTTGCCGCATGGGCGCCCAGCGCCAGTCGGGCATGCCACCCAGCCACACATGGGCACTGTCGACCTAGGGTTTGAGAGCAACACCCTGGGCGCACAAGCCATTGACATGGGTGCCCAGGGGGAGTCGGGGCCAGCCATGCGCGCGCGCCAGACAGCCATCACGTGTCACTTCACCTTGAAGCTTCTCCAATTGTTTCCAGATTTAGCGACCCTTCTGTATTTTGGCCATAACTTTTGATCCAGAGCTCCGTTTGAGACAAATGAGTAGGCGTTGGAAAGCTAACTCCAAGATCTACAACTTTCGTGTTTTGGTCAAAACTGTCTTGGGCCTATCTTGCGGGGTTGATCAAATTGAGCCCAAATTCTTATTTGGATTAGCTTGAAGACTTGGAGAGCAGCCCAGCACGTCCTTAGGGTTTGTTTAGCTCTAAATTAACCCTAAGCCACCCTCTATAAATACCTCTTAAGTCTAAAACCCTAGAAAAAAACCGAGAACAACTTACAACTCATATTTTTTTCTCTAGGTTTTTGCGATTTTGAGGAGGAGGCAGCCGCCCACCTCTTTGCTTTGTAAGTCTCTCATGGATTGCTTGCAATCCATGAGTAGCTAAACCTTTTATACTTCTTTTCCTTAGGTATTTTTGATCAATGAATCTTTGGTGAGACTTTTGTTCTTAATAATTTGATTTTTCCGTTTGAATATGTTTCTTATCTCTATACTTCATCTTATGTGTTCATATTTTGATTGATTTGTGTGCGCAGCTTATCTTTATAGTATGAATACTATAGTTAGATTCAGTTGGCTTAAGTTAAGTCGATGTTGGTCGCAAGTGACAATTGAACTAGAAGTTCTAGATTCATTGGGATATCAAACCTTGTTGAAATCTTTAGGCCGAGATGGAAATTGACGTAGGCAAGTTTGGTATTGATTTATAATGCATGTGGATGAGTAAAGCTTAACACGTATTCTAAGGGTTGAAATAGACCTGCAATTAGAATATTTGTGATTAATTGTTAGCGAGATGCGGGTTAATCTTCATAGCATGTTGGAATGAGCATCACGTCTGATTCATATACCAATTATTCAAATGGAGTTGTTTAAGATATTAAGAGGATTACTTTGTTTCATTGAAAATTGATGTCTACGTCTTAGGCTATATATCGATTTGGGATAATTTATGATTCTTAATTGATTGCAATTTAAGTCAAATTCATGTTTAGTGTCTATGATACATGATTCAATTGATCAAATTACTTACCTAAAGGAGAAGAAGTATGCTTTTATCCCTTGATTTTCTCTTTAATTATTTTCTAGTTATTTAGTTTAGATTTATTTAAATTGTTTTCTAGTTTAATTTGATAATTCAAAAATCCATAAAAATCTCTTTTTGGTGAGGTTTTCTTTTGTAAGATTTACCTTTGATTCGATCATACCTTCCCTGTGGATTCGACCCCTACTTGCCCTAGCTAATTGTTATTGGTTTGTGGGGATTTATCTTGTGATTTGATCAACGACCGATCATCAACCTACAAGTGCAAAACATCATAGATCAAGCTCATAATAGAGACATATGAGACCAAATAACACTTAAAAGATAGGAATTTGTATGAACTATTTTGGTCTCATCACGACCGAAGTTCAGACTTCCTGATCTTGAAAAGTCTGATGGTACTAAGCCCGAAAAGACCACGTTAATACCTATGTTCATCAAAATGCAACCATACAACACAAATGATATGCTCATACACTAATTTCAGAGGAGTCTTTTTGGTTCATCCTTCAAATGGTACAACAGATTGGACCGTAGCCAAGTTAAGACATGGGAGGACATGGCAAATGCTTTTATAGCATAGTACAAGTACATTGATGAGCTGGCACCTACCCAGGTAAACATTATTGAACATGAAGAGGAAGACAGAAGAAACATCAAGGATTATGGCCAGCGTTTCAAGGATATGGCCCTAAAGGTGGACCCAAATATGAAGGATTTAGAGATAGGTACTATTTTTCTTAGAACGCTGCCAAAGGAATATAACTGAGAATTGTACCAAGCAGCAATAGATTCTTTTACCAGGTTGATCACCACTGAAGAGGCCTATGAAGCAGGAGTTCGAGTTTAAGTGTTTGGTGATGTAGAAAAGAAGGGTCCCGCAAATCAGAAAAAGAAAAAAAGTGAGGTTCATGAGGTCGAGAAAAACAATTTCAGACCAAGAAACTAGGGACAAAAATACCAGTCATGACCTTCTCAAAACTATGCTTACTCTTACCAGTATCCACCATATGGATACTATGCACCTCCTCAGCAAAATCCATATCCTTACAAGTTCAAACTTCCTGATCTTGAAAAGTCTGATGGTACGAAGTCCGAAATGACCATGTTAATACCTATGTGCGTCAAAATGCAACCATACAGCACAAATGATATGTTCATACACTAATTTTAGAGGAGTCTTATTGGTTCATCGTACAACAGATTGGACCGTTGCCAGGTTAAGACATGGGAGGACATGGAAAATACTTTTATAGCATAGTACAAGTACATTGATGAGCTGGCACCTACCCAGGTAAACATTATTGAACATGAAGAGGAAGACAGAAGAAACCATCAAGGATTATGGCCAGCGTTTCAAGGATATGGCCTTAAAGGTGGACCTGATCGGTCGTCAGCAATCATAAAAATAATTATCCCAACAATTACTAACTAAACTAGCTAGGGCAAGTAGGGGTTGATCCCACAGAGAGAACGACTCTTCCTTTTCTCAAACAAAACAAATTAATAAAGAGAATTTAAAGAAGAATTAAAATTAAATCTAACTAAGTAAATTAACTAAGAAAGCAATCAAGAAAATTAAAGAAAACAATTAATCAAAAAGCAGTGAATATTATGAGAAAATCAATTAAATAGAAACCTCCAACATAGAATTAATATCCCTCTTGACAACAATAACATGGATCATCGATATCTAAAGATTATGAGAACCTTGAATAGCCTGTCGGACTTAACCTAAATTACCTTAATTAGATTAGATTACCGATTAAAGTCAATCTATCCCTTTTACTCTTTCAGCAATCAATTACTTTCTTAGGGCTTAAAGATCACTTAGGAATAAAGAATGAAGAACAAGCAATTTAATAACAAACACAATGAGAAATTTCTCGCCCATTGATTCTTTTCTCTCTTGGATGGAGGATTAATTCACATCCAATTGCTACATAAAATTAAGCTGGAGTGATTAATTCACAACCTAATCTAGCTAATACTAACTCAATTTATCATGAAAGTGTCGACCCAGTCAATCAAAACAAGCAACATAGAATTCATACAGAGATTCAAGAAATACTCAAATAAATTCTCATATAAAAGCACAAAATCTCACCATGGAATTAGTCAAGAGATCAATTAAATTCTACATTGGAGAAAAGAAAGGGATTACTCACTCATAAATTGAGTGATCATCCATAAATAAGAAGAAGAAAACTTATCTATGGATGAGGAAGAGAAGGGGGTGGCAGCTCCTAGGGTTTTTCTCCTCCAAACCTTCAACTAAACAATATATCTTATGCAGAATAAAATTATTTTCAAAATCTAATCCTAAGGTGGCTATTTATAGTGGAGAAACAAGGGTAGGGCGGTTTAGGGCTGACTTAAACTCCAAGTAGGATTAGGTTTTATCCCAGAGTAGAATCCAAGTTAGAATAGGATTCTGGAATTTTCTGGATTTCTGCAGAAACTTCACCGGCAGATTCGGGCTTGAGAACAGCAGAATTGGGCTTCGGACTTCAAAGGAAAGTTGTAGAGCTCGGAGTTAGCTTTCCAACGAGTACTCATGGGCTTAAAACGGACATCTGAACAGAAAGTTATTTCCTTTCTATCGAGACTGCGCTAAAAACGGGCTTATATCGCAAATCTACGGGATTAATGCGGGATTTGGATATTCTTTTGGATATTAGGCCCACAAATTGGGATTTTAACTCCAATTATAGGTTTATATGGGCTAAGTATATTCCCATATAAATAATCCAAAATTCCTTAGCTTCAGAGCTTCTTCTAGGCTTTGCTTCAAACCTTTGCAATTTTAGCTCCAATCTTCAATTCTTGCTCCTTGAAATAATTCTTCAATGATCTTCAAATCTTCAAATTGTCTTCAAGAAATCTTCAAACACAAACTTTGCATCTCCAAATCTATACTCAAAATTACTTTGCTAATATATGTGTAAAAAGTAATCAAAATAGCTCCAAAAGTAGTGAAAATAAGCAAATTCTCAATTTCACATCTCATAAAGACTAAAAACACAAATACTTAGAATATAAGGTATAAATGCATATAAAAGTGGTAAAAAGTATAGAAAAATAGCCATAAAAATATGCATAATTTGAGCTCGATCAGGACCCAAAGATGAAGGATTCAGAGATAGGTACTATTTTTCTTAGAACGCTGCCAAAGGAATGTAACTGAGAATTGTACCAAGCAGCAATAGATTCTTTTACCAGGTTGATCGCCGCTGGAGAGGCCTATGAAGCAGGAGTTCGAGTTTAAGTGTTTGGTGATGTAGAAAAGAAGGGTCCCGCAAATCAGAAAAAGAAAAAAAGTGAGGTTCATGAGGTCGAGAAAAACAATTTCATACCAAGAAACTAGGGACAAAAATACCACTCATGACCTTCTCAAAACTATGCTTACTCTTACCAGTATCCACCATATGGATACTATGCACCTCCTCAGCAAAATCCATATCCTTACCAGTACCCTGGTAGTGTGAATGCAACATGTGGGGCACCATTTCATCCAAGACCTTCTTATGATCCTAACCCTGCAACTTCACAACCTCTACAGCCAACTAGTCAAGCCCTTTCATCAAGTGTCAATGATCTAGGTAAAGAGAAAGTGCCGATAAACCCAATACCTTATACCTACACAGAGTTGTTACCTCAATTACTACAACAAAGATTATTTTAGAGGCTACCATATGCTCAACCACTACTGCTGAATCATTGCCCTATGTGGTACAACGCTAATGAAAAATGTCATTATCATTTAGGAGCTGAAGGACATACAACAGAGGATTGTATAAGACTGAAATATGTTGTCCAGGATTTAGTCAGAAGTGGAAAATTGAGTTTCGAGAATGCTACTCAGAAGACTCCAGTTCAGAATCAGGAGGAGCACAAGTAGCAATGATAGGAAGAGAGGAAACTGTGAAAAAGAGAATTACTGAGTTCATCACTCCTTTTCGTGCAGTGTTCAAAGATTTGACAAAATTGGTGATGATTAAGATAGGAGAATTTGGAGAAGGGGGGTATGCCCTTATCATGGGAAAGGCAAGGGCTCTGTGAGTGCCAGAATTCAAAGGAAAAAGTACAGAAGTTTTGGATGAGCATCAGATTGAGTTTTATGTTGAGGAGCCAATAAAGGAATTGAATGCAATGATAGAGGAACAATCTCAACTTCCCGTTCCAATCCCATCAACAGAGGAGAAAGGATCATCTACTGAAGTACCGACTCAGGTGCAGCAAAGGTCAGTGGTATCTGTAGTTGTGTCTGCCCCACAACTACTCTGTTATACAAATGATCGCCAAGTACCTAAAGAGTGTAAGTGCAATTTTTCTACATTACCTGGGAAAGAGGGTAGTTCGACCATTATTACTGGTGTTGGTCAAATGACAGGAAATGGGAAAATTGATTCGCTAGAGATGGATGAAGTGGTGAAGAAGATAGTTGAGGAATCACCTGAAACAGTTGTCATTGTTACGATGAAAAATCTGCCAAGATAGTATGAAAATCCATGGATTTGCCCAACGGCTCAAGGAGCTCTGTTGGACAATTGGGTGTGGCATGACCATGCAGTTTTGCTTTAATATTTTTTATATTTAATAATTTTTATCCTGACACTTATGTCTAAGAGTGTTGATGAACAGTTCTATGTCAAGGCTATTTTTTTTTTTTGCAGTTATCTTCTCTTACATGTTTTCCTTTTATCATGAGTAATGAAATAAAGTGCACTTCAGAAGCTTTCATTTTCTCTTCATCCATTTATTCTATTATAATTTGTTATTTGTTTTATCTTTTAGTATATATGTATATCTGTTCAGGCCGACTAACAATGAATGCAAAGACACTACAGAAGAGCCATGGTTCAAATTTGAAAATCATTTTTCTTTCTAAATGAATCCAACGAAGAAGACACTTAGGATCAGACACTACCCTTAGATCTCTTTGGAGATTAGTATAGGATTCACTCCATATAGAATCCCCAAAGCTAATGAACTTGAACGCTAAAAGAGCACCAAATGTCCAAATCCAGATTTTGGAATAAGTGGACTGAATTGCCCTTATATAGGTCACTTTATCCAGGGGGCAAGATTCTCTCTCGATAATTTCCCAATGCGAAAAGACAAAAAAACTTGGCCTAAAAAAAGAGGTTGGAAAAAGAAAAAAAAATTATTTGGAATCTCCATAGGAGCCCAACCAAAATGGGTTTTCAAAGAGTTATAGGTTTTCAAAGGAGAAAAGACGAAATGGAGAAGAAGATCCGAAAAGGAAAGAGATAAATGAACAAGTTCAGATCGAAAGCTTGCAAAGGACAGTTCAAATGGAAATTGGAAGGGCATGGTAAGTAGAAAACATGCTTCAAGTAGATCTCCTATCTCTAAAAGTTGAAAGGGTGAGGGTCTGGTCCAGACTAACTTGGGAATAGTAACACCAAATTCTAATTTGAGAATCTTTAGCAACGTCACCAAATCATCGTCAGAGTATTCATCGTCATGAGGCGCTATCTTTCTTATATATATCCTATTATATAGATGTTTCTCAGTAATGATTCAGAGGAATAACAAGTGCTTAGTCGAGGGATTTGGACAGAATACGTGGAAAACAATATGGGATCATGAACTTTGGAATAAAAGGAAATTCCATAACAAAGGATGCATTAGCTCTTAAAATAAATCTCACATTACTATGCGTTGGCATTGCAACACCATGCATTTTAGTTTTGCATCAAAATACAATTTTTGAACAGGTGTCTTCAGGGATCCTCGTTGGAAGGCTTCAAGAAATCAGGGTTCTCCATCAAGACAAAGATCAAGATGTGCAAGTTGATCACAAACTGGTCTCTTTCTTAGAGTTTCAACAACTGACCAAAGATTGGTTTCTTTCTCAAATATCAACAGTTGATCATGGACTCGTTTCTTCTCAAGATCAACAGTTGACCACAGATTGGTCTCATTCTCAAAATGTCAACAGCTGACCATGGACTGGTCTCCTTCAGTTTCGACCAGGGATTGGTCTCTTTCTAAGAATCAATATCGGCCACGGATTGGTCTCCTTCGGTTTTGACCACGGATTAGTCTCTTTCTAAGCATCAATATCTGCCACGAACTGATCTCCTTCAGTTTCGACCGCGGATTGGACTCTTTCCAAGTATCAATATGGACCACGGACTAGTCTCCTTCAGATTCAACATCATCAATCAGCCACGTATTGGTCGCTTTCTCAGTTTCAACATCGACCACAGACTAGTCTCCTTCAGTTTTAACATCAGTAATCGACCACAGACTAGTCTTCTTTGGTGTCACCACAGATTGGTCTCTCTCTCAATTTCTCAAAGCTTTAGTAGTTGTCCACGAATTGGTCATTCCTTTCAAGTTAAAGTTGACCTCAAATTAGGTCTTCCCTTCTCTTCCAGTTTCGAGTAAAGTTGACCTCAAGTTAGCAGCTTTCAAAACAAATAAGAAGAGAGAGGTGGAAGAAGACAAGAATTTATCAGGGATAGACAGGTGTCTAGATCTTTGCACGCTTCCTATCTCTCCGAAAGCATAAAAACCATAGTTATCAGAACCGGACCGGACCGTCGGTCTGACCAGTTGAACCGGTAAACCGGACATAGGTACTGTCCGGTTCATATATTGACCCAATAAATACCAGTCGAACCGATAAGTTTTAACGGTTTTTTAATTAAACCGGTTATTGACCCGACGGTTGAACCAGTTTTAATTAATAATAAAAAATTAAATGCTTATGATAGGACTTGAACCTTGGTTAAGTGGGTGAAGGGAAACACTTTAACCACTAGGCTAAATATTCAACTTGTGTTAGTTTATAAAAATGAATTATATTTAATAAGATAAATGTATAATATATATAAAAAATTAAAAATATATTAAATATTAAACCAGCAATTGACCCATTGACCCAACGGTTGAACCATTGACCCGATGACCCGGGACCTCCACCGGGTCAATCTCCGGTCCGGTTCTGATAACTATGATAAAAACTACTCTTTCGCATTCTTTCCGATAATGAGAAAGCACGCGAAGAAGGACAGCTGTAGACACCCCCTTTTAGCCGGTATCTTTCAAATAAGATTGAATTGCTCCTTAATTTGCATTAGGGTCACATAGGGGCATTTTAGTCATTTTTAGTCCACTTTTAGTTTAGATTGGCTTACTCCTTTTTAGCATCTTCGTAAGATAGTAAACACCTTCCTAAATTTATCTTTATTTGATTGCCTTTAAAAAAAATCAAAAAACATTTTAAGTTTTTGACATTTGCATTTTGGCATTTTTTTGCATATCATGATTCCCATTTTCCACTACTAATTTAGCATTTTTGAATTTCAATCATGTAGCTTGAACCCAATTCGGTTCATAGTTACTTAATTGGACATCGCATAAGTAGGATTTGCACTAGGTAACTTTGGTAATGGCAGTTGGTTAAAAGAAAAATACAAAAAAAAAAAATGAAAAGTTGCACTTTTACTTGATAAGGCATTTTCATTTTGCATATAAGACTAGCCTCTTTAACTTAGTACTATAGTCATGGAATCTTTTAGAATTTAAGGCAATTGCATAATACTTTGCATACGCTATTTCCTTAGTTTCATGCATATCATTATACATCCATTTACATTTTGACTTTCTTGTAGGGCAATAAGTAAAGATTGGATATTGACAAATGAAGAAGGAAGAAATATTTAAATTACAAATTGACCCAATGCAACTTCTTCTACACTATTGTCACATCACCAAAACAACCCATGCAAGTCCTCCCTGAAAACAAAGCCAAAGGATACAACTCAGACAACAAAACAAGCACACAGTAGAACCTCAACAACGTTGTCCAAGGACAATGCAAATTCGATTACCTTAGGGAGCTCAAATGGAGAAACCTTACAAAAGTAAGTTGTAAAGGACTCTCGAGGCTTCGATTTGAGCACAAGAATGGCATGATTCGGAGTTGGGATGAATGAATTATGGGCCCCGCAACCCAATTCAGCAGAAATTGCAGTTCAATGGGAACTTGAAATCAGCCTCTAAAACGACCTCAATTGCCAATAGAGCCTTCATGGAACTTGAAAGGGCACTCCCTGAGGTTTCTCCAGCCTGCAAGAGCACAACATTTGGAGTTAGATTGAAGAAGTTATGATTTTTTTGAAGATACAGATACAAAAATGACTCCAACAACAAATAATTTCGACCCGAGACAGGGCAAGCATTTCTTTGCAAGTGACATCAATCACTCATTATCATGTCACATTACACATAGAATCACTATTGCATAACATCCGTATACATTTGCAAGCATTTTGGCTAGAGACCAAGTCAAGACAGAAGGAACAATTTCATATCCTCTTAGCATTAACATCATGCATTCACAAGGCACACACCATTTTCATTAACCATATTCTGTTTAACAATGGCACACTGTAGACACCCGTTTTTGACCTATATCCTTCAATTTAAATCAATTTATTTCTTAATTAGCTATTAGGGTCACATAAGGGCATTTTGGTCATTTTCATGTTCAGGGGCATTTTGGTCATTTTTGCATTTAGGGGTATTTTGGTCATTTTAAGTTTACTTTTAATTTATATTAGCTAATTCAGTGTAAGTCATGTAGATTGTATTTGAAAAACCAAAAAAAATCTTAATATGCACCTTTGGCATTTTTACTTATTTCGTGTTTTAACTTCATTTAGTAATTTAATTAGCATTGTTGCATTTTAATCATGTGGGTTAAGTTCAATTTAGTGTTTTGAATAATTAATTATCAATTTAGCAATTATTAAGGCATTCCATAAGTAGGACTCGCATGATTTTGGTAATGGCATTGGTTGGAAGAAAAAGCACAAAAAGAGATGAGATTGCATTTTAGTTAGTAAAACATGTTCTTACTTTGCATATTAACTTCAGTCCATTTAGATTAGTATCATAGTTAAAGGGCATATTAGAATTTGAATTTGAGGAAATGTAGCATAACACTTTGCATTACATACTTAGTTTCATACATATTATTTACATTTCAACATTTTGCTTATGCTTTTGCTACATTGGAAATAAATACAAGGCATTTGATTTACGAATTGGACATTTGATTTGCAAATTGGTGCTCTTTTTCTTCTCCAATATTGTTGTTGCACCATCCAAAGTGGATTACACAAGTTTTCCTAAAAAACAAAGCAAAAATACAAGTTAGAGACAAAGCAAACAGCCCAAGCAAGTCGTCAATAGCGCAGTCTCGGAAAAGCGCAAATTCGATTACCTTAGAGGGCTCGAACGGGAAAACTTTGTAAATGAAAGTTGTAGAGGACTCTCGGGGCTTCAATTTGAGCACAAGAACGGCAGGATTCGGAGCTGTGACGAGGGAGATGTGGGCCCCGCAATCCAGGCCCCAAAAACTGTAAAAATTCTGGACAGGATTTGAAGCTGAAAGAAAACTCAAAATTGACCTCTGAGATGACTTCGGTTGACAAAGTGGTCTGCATGAAAGTTGAAGAGCACTCTCCAAGCTTTCCATAGCTTGCAAAAACACATAATTTGGAGTTAAGATGGAAAAGATATGATTTTCAAAGTTGGCTGCAAAAATGACTCAAACAGCACGTAAGCAAGCATTTGTTTTGGCAAATTGGCAAGAGGAATTCAAGCAATAGCCAGTGCACATGTCAAACCAATTCATAGCAATCCAGCATCTCATTTAGGCACTTTCACACGCATAGTGACATCAAGCCAAAAAGCTAGTCACTCAGCTACAATATAGTGTGGATGCACACAGTGCCGTTCAATGCATCAAACCATCAAGATTAGCATCAAGATTAGATAAAGGAGACATGTTTGCAGAAGACCATTAATTCAAGAGACTTTTAGTTACAACAGACTGTGGCATGATGGAAGCATACGTGGGCAAATACATAGCAAATGCAAGCAAAAAGATTGGGTGCCCAACAATAATATACCTGATGGAGGAATCTTTTTAACAGGTCTCTATGGCCAGCTCGTGCCTTATCCTATTGCAACAAAATTCACCTGCCACAAAGAGACAAAATTAGTTAGTGAAAGAAAAGGAAAAAGGAAAAGAAAACAGAATGGGGGAAGATAAGAAGGAAGAAGAAAATTGAATTGGGAGAAAAAAATTGATCCATTGAATTGACTCTTACGCCTTCCTCCCTCTAACAGACAACAAATCCTCTCCCTTTCACTGAATACTGATCAATTTCCTCTCTTCACGGCCTCTATCTGATTCATCTTCTCCCTTCACTCCCTCTCTCTCACATTTTCCAGGAGCCTCACCCTCTCACCCGTCAACCACTTTCTCCCTAACCAATCCCCTCTCTCTTGAATGAGGATAGGGTAGTTACCTAAAGATCAGGATCATCTATCTAAAGTTCAAATTTAATTTGTAGTTTCAATTTGTATTTATCTAGTTAACTACATACTTGTAAACAAGAGATGTATTTATACTTGAATGTAAACTAATGAAATCAAGACTCTTTACCCTAAACAATTTCCATCCTACACTCTACATGGTATCCAGAGCCGTCAAGACTTAATAGTCCAATTTTTTTTTCCTTCTTCTACCCGATCAAAACTCCTTTTCTTCTCTTCTTCCAAATCGATTCCATGGCAAACCAACTCCTTGCTAATCCGAATGCAGCAACTGCACCGATCTCAATCACTACCTCCAACAATCTCCCTGTCAAGCTCACCACCTCCAATTATACCTCCTGGAAAGCTCAAATGGATGCTCTCCTTTTCGGTCTAGATCTAGCCGGTTATGTCGATGGCTCCACTCCATCACCACCGGCCACCATTCAGCAAAATGATGAGATCGTTTCCAATCCAGCATACAATATGTGGCTCCGCCAAGATAAGTTAATTCTCCATGCCATTATAACATCTACTTCTGAATCTATTATGCCCTATATCTCTTCTGCTCAAACTTCATTTGAAGCTTGGAACACGTTAGCCAAGGTTCTTGCTAACACAAACAGATCCAGAATCATGTCTCTGAAAGAGCAATTATCCTCCACAAGACGAAATCAAATGGCTGTTGGTGACTACATTCACCACATGAAGCAAATAGCCGATGCCATTCGTTTGGCCGGCTCTCCTGTTGAAAATGATGATTTGGTCCTTCACATTCTCAAAGGAGTTGGCCCTGAATTCAAAGAAGTTTTTGCTGCTGTCAGGTGCCGTGAAACTCCCATGACCATAGATGAACTTCACTCCACCTTCACCGCTCATGAATTGCACTTAAAGAATGAAGCAGCGGCCCTCTCGATGGAAATTCAGGTTCCATCAGCCAATTTCACTAGGCGAACCAACAATCATTTTCATCGAGGCAGGGGGCGATCTAATCAAAGGTTTAATGGTCTTCGTCAATATCAAAATCAAGTGGCTTCTTCTCCAAATAGCAACAATAATCGGCCTACTTGTCAAATCTGTGACAAGTATGGTCATTCGGCCAAAACCTTCAGGAAAGGGAAACAATTTTTTGACTCTCCTCCCATTGCAAATGTTGCTATGATGACTGGCCAAAATTCATCCTGGTGTATGGATACGGCAGCATCGCATCATGTCACCTCTCAGCTTCAGAATCTGAATTTAGCCTCTGAATATAAAGGTTCTGATCAAATAGTTGTTGGTAATGGGCAATGTTTGCATATTTCTCACACTGGTTTAATTGATCTTCGAACATCTAGCAAACAATTTCAATTGCAAGATGTGTTATATGTACCAAGCATAAAGCAAAATCTTATCTCTGTTTCCAAATTTTGTTCCAATAACAATGTGTTTATTGAGTTTTATGATGATTATTTTTGGTGAAGGATTTGCAGACTCGTCAGGTGCTGACCAAGGGGTTGCTCACTAATGGTGTTTATTGCCTTCCAGCTCAACTTTCACGTCAACCTGTTGCTCTTTATTCTCAAAGTCTTCCGTTTCTGGACTGGCACAGTAGACTAGGCCATCCATCAAAATCTATCTTAAGTCATGTAGTCAATAAGTTTGCACTTCCTTCAACACCTGTTAAGGATTTTGTTTGTACTGCTTGTCAATGCAGTAAGAGTCATAAACTACCATTTGCTTTGTCCTCTTTGTCTACTTCTCGGCCTTTGGAATTGTTATATTCGGACATTTGGGGTCCTTCACCTCAAGTATCAATTGATGGTTTTTCTTATTATATAATTTTTGTTGATCATTTTACTCGGTACACCTGGTTTTACCCTTTAAAACGGAAGTCTGATTTATCTATTTTGTTTCCTAAATTCAGGGTCATGGTTGAGAAATTTTTCCAAACAACTATACAAACATTATATTCTGATGGTGGAAGGTGATNTGAACACCTTAAACAAATACTACAAAC
>AWWV01013962.1:0-32190 GCA_001974805.1 Corchorus capsularis | reverse complement strand
TGCAGTATACCTCATCAACAGAATGCCCACTCCAACATTATCACACAAATCATCCATTTGAGACTTTGTTTAAACAACAACCAAATTACTCCAAGCTAAAAATTTTCGGTTGTCAATGTTTTCCAAGGCTCAAACCGTATGCCAAGTCCAAATTAGAGCCCAAATCCAAGTCATGTATATTCATTGGATATAGTACTAATCAAAGTGCTTATAAATGTTATGATTTGGTTAATAACAGGATATATACATCTAGACATGTGATTTTCAATGAGAAAGAGTTTCCTTTTCTCTCAATCATTTCTACTTCCGCTTCATCGTTGACCTTGATGGTGAGTCCATCTCCTTCCAATCTTCTTCAATTAATTCCCTTGTCATCTATACCATCTAGTGCAGCAACTCCATCAAGGTTTGATACCTCCGATTCTTCCTCTCCTTTATCTACATCTTCACTCAATTTAAATACTATTGTGGAACCACATGAAATTGATTTGGAACAGGAGAATGCTTCATCACATGAGACGGATAAATCCAATAGTCAAGAAACATCCATCGATACATCTTCTCCTCCTCAGGCCGAATCCAACACACTGTCTCAAAATCGAAGATCTTCAAACACACCAGTAGTGATTCACAAGCCAATTCAGAACAGTCATCATATGCAAACAAGAGCAAAGAATCGAATCTTCAAACCTAAGACTGCTAATCTTGCCACAAAGCATCCTTTTTCCAGTCTCTCAGAACCAACTTGTGTTTCTCAAGCTATGAAAGATGAGAATTGGCGCAAAGCAATGTTAGAAGAGATTAATGCACTCCTTAGAAATGGTACATGGGAGCTTGTTCCGCCTTCATCTTCACATAATGTAATTGGCTGTAAGTGGATTTTCAAACTGAAACGTAACTCAGATGGTAGCATCTCCAGATATAAAGCGAGGCTTGTTGCAAAAGGCTTCAATCAAAGACCAGGAGTAGATTTCCGAGAGACTTTCAGCCCAGTTGTTAAGCCTACAACCATCAGAATAATTCTATCAATTGCTACTCAGAGGAATTGGTCAATATTGCAGCTTGATGTTAACAATGCTTTTCTGCATGGGACTCTCACTGAAACAGTATACATGAAGCAACCACCTGGTATGATTGAGTCCTCAAATCCGACTCATGTCTGCAAATTAAGAAAGGCTATATACGGACTGAAATAGGCTCCTCGTGCATGGTACAATGAACTCAGATCCTTCCTCTTGGGCTTTGGCTTCAAACAGGCACAATCAGACTCTTCCTTGTTTCTCTTTCAACAAGGTGATGTGATTACCTACTTTCTTGTCTATGTAGATGATATACTACTTACTGGAACTAGCAATTCTCATATACAAGAAGTAATTACTGCTCTCTCTAATCAATTCTCCCTGAAAGATCCAGCGCCTTTAAGTTATTTTCTTGGCATTGATGCAATTTCAACTCCTACTGGACTCTTCTTATGCCAACGGAAATATGTGATTGACTTACTAGAACGCACATCCATGCTTGATGCAAAACCGGTTTCCTCTCCTCTACCATCAACTTGCTCGTTCACTAAGGATGATAGTGAACCATTAGAGGATGCTTCCTTATACAGAAGTATCGTTGGAACCCTGCAATACTTGTTGATTACTAGGCCTGATCTCTCCTTTGCAGTAAACAAGATGGCACAATTTATGAATAGCCCAACAACACTTCAATGGCAGGGTCTTAAACGTATTCTGAGGTATCTAAAAGGTACAACATCATATGGGAATTTTACTTAAATCCACTCCTTCTCTCTTTCAATTGGTGGCATACTCGGATGCCGACTGGGCAGGTGACACTGGAGATAGGAAATCAGTCTCAGCTTTTCTTGTCTACTTGGGAGGTAATCTCATTTCTTGGAAAAGCACGAAACAGAAAATAGTAGCGAGATCATCCACTGAAGCTAAGTATAAAGCCATTGCCAATGCTGCCTCTGAACTGACTTGGGTGCAAAATTTGATCTCCGAACTTGGCCTGTCTTGCACCAAAATTCCAGTCATCCATTGCGACAATATGGGAGCCACTTATGTCTCCACCAATCCTGCCTTACACTCCAAAATGAAACATGTCTCTATTGATTTTCATTTTGTGAGAGACAAGGTTAATGCAGGCCTGTTAAATGTTAGTCATGTCTCTGCTCAAGATCAATTAGCAGATCTTCTTACAAAGCCGTTGCCACGACACCGATTCTGTCAACTTAGTTCCAAGATTGGAGTTCTCTCTAGTGACTCAATCTTGAGGGGGCATGAATGAGGATAGGGTAGTTACCTAAAGATCAGGATCATCTATCTAAAGTTCAAATTTAATTTGTAGTTTCAATTTGTATTTATCTAGTTAACTACATACTTGTAAACAAGAGATGTATTTATACTTGAATGTAAACTAATGAAATCAAGACTCTTTACCCTAAACAATTTCCATCCTACACTCTACATCTCTCACCTCGGCATCCATCGAACCTTGGTTTTGGCTAAATAATCAATTCAGGATATAAGGTTTGCCTGAAAACGCAATTCAGGATATAAGGTTACAAAAAAGCCAATTAAGGATATAACGTTACAAGATCCGATCAATTCAGGATAATTTTGGACGGAAGGCAGCGTTTGTGTTACACGCGCTGAAAAATCACGTCTAGTGTAAAATATCTGTACACATGGAATTATTTTTAGCGACGTGGAATTTAGTTTTTTTTTCTTTTTACCACGTGGAATTTAGTTAAATAATAATGTTAATAATAATAATGATTAAAAGTTAAAACAGGAAAAAAAAAGCGTCATATAAATAGGACACTAGAAAAAAAAAAGGAATAAGACTTGGTGTTAAAAACTCAATTTTTTCTAGTCGAAAAATTTCAGTTTCCTTCGATAGTTTTAGGGTTCATCAGTTCGAAAGAATCGATCTTTTCTGGGTTGGGTTTGCATAAATCAGGTTTAGAACTATTTTCAGCAAAACCTACGGTGGGTATTTGGATTTTGAGGTTAGGGTTTGTTTCTGTTACTAAAATCGCGAATTTGGGGATTTTGTGCTTCGATTTCGAAATTCCAGATTTCGGGCTTCAATTGCTAAGGTGAGTTACTAACTTTGTAGTTTATTTACAACGTTGTGCTTCGATTAAGTTATTTAGGTTTTCATTTTTCTGCTTCGATTAAGTTTCCAGATTTTGACAGAAGTTGCGATTTAGGGATTTCACGAAATTTGGGTTTGCGAAGCACAGATTAGGTAATTTACTTAATTTTATGGGTTCGTTAGTTATTTAATCATTTTTTCTGCGTTTCTGAAAAAATTTCGTTAGCTGCTCTTTTGAAAAATTTTCGTTAGTTAATTTTATGGGTATGTTGATATTTCATTATAATTTCGTTACTTTGTCTGAAGACACGTGCGGGCTGTAAGCCAGTTTATATGTGAGTTTCCTTTATAGGTGGCAATTTTGCGGGTTAAATCGGTTTCGGGTCGAGTCTAGTCGGGTTTGGGTGTTAACAAGTCCCGGGTCTTAATGGATCACGGGTTTTATCAGATCGGATGGAATCGGGTTCGGGTCATTATGCTTATCGGGTTTAACGGGTTTCGGGTTATTTTAAATCGGATAAAATCGGATTCGGGTCACTATATATATCGGGTCATTTCAAAACCCGGGTCATTATGAATCGGGTAAATTCGAATATATCATAATCAAACATCAAAAGTTACAAAATTTAAAATTACCTAAAACTATAAATTTGGATAACTTATTAAAAAATAATATATAAATTTAGATGATATAGTAGTTTTATACTATATAAAAATTGGTTTAATTGGGTGGAGGAAGAATGGAAGATTAAAACTAGTTTTATGTTACTAATGTGATTATATGTGAGTAATATGAATATTGAAAATATATTATATTTATATACGTATATAATAGATAAAGTCAATTGATGATTGGATTAAATACTTTCTTATCAAATCATATCAGTATATTAATCAATAATTATAATTATGTTTTTTAAAGAAATTATAATTATGTTAGACAATGTTATTTTGAGGATTTGGATTGCATTAAATTGAAGTTAGTTTGAAAGATTAATTTAGTACATTAAGAAAAAATTATATGTTATAGTAATTTGTTTTTTTTTTTAATTTTATAATTGCAACTTAGATTTTGAAAATCAAAGAAACTATATATATTATAACATGGATAAAAAAAACCATATTGAGTTCGGGTTAATTCGGGTTCGGGTCACTTACACAAGCGGGTCATTTCGGAGTTCGGGTCATTTTAAATCGGGTTAAATCGGATATTGGATTAAATTTTATCGGATTTTGTCGGTTTTGGGTTATCTCGATTCGGGTTAAATCGGTTTCGGGTTATAGTACTTATTCATATTATCGGGTTATAATCGGATTTAATTCAGTTCGGTTTAAGTCGGTTTTATTGGGTCGGGTCATACTTTGCCACCTATAGTTTCCTTCATGTTTCCATTAGTTGTCAGAATTAGAAAAGTATTAAAAGTTAATGTAAATCATGGTTTTGTTCTTTCTCTTGCAGTTCGATGTTAGTTTCCACTATGGGTTTTCTGCTAATTGAAGAGATTTACCTCTTTTTTATACAAAGATTACAGGGTTTTTGAGAGCTTAAAAGAATGGAAAAAAAAAAGTAGCTCTGTTAGTAGCACATTTCTTAAATGATTTTAGTTTAGTAGTACTATGGTTTATGATTTCCTAATGCAGACAAGCACTTACTACATAATTCTTGTTGGGGTATATATATTGGTTGAATTCAGTTCCTTTCTGATTAATCACTTTAAATTTTTTTAATATGAATTTGCTGATTTCCTTGACTTCTATAATTCTTAATTCATCCTAAAGCAGTAAGTATTAAACTTTCCCAGCAAAACTTATTAATTTTTTTGTTTTAGATCGACATATAGTCCACTATAGCATTATGACATTTGTGATTAGAAGTTGGACTAACTTCCAATGATTTAACAATTTAATGCTTTTTCTTTTCTTATAAAAAGTGATTTAATATCACTGCCTTACATCAACTTTCTTTTCTCTTGAATTTGTGTGACCTAAGTGGAAAACTGTCATTTCTTCCTTTCATCTACTACCATCATCTTTCTTTATTTTGACTTAAAAGCTTCCTATCTACTATTTATTTATCTTTTTGAGACATTAATACTGAAATCCCAAATGCTTACTAAGAACTTCATGCATTATTCTATTTAATGCAGATGATAACAACATAATTTCATGCATTATTCTATTTAATAAGATTTTGCCAATGACATTTAATTTCTAAGCTTATGTTTCATTCATGTTTTGTAGGATGGCATTTAATTTCTGCACTGTCAGAGTGCATTACCAAGGTCGATTTCAGTGGTTTGGTTCTCGGCCGGGGTATGTTGATGAAACAATAGGTGATCTTAGGTTAGATGCTGATACACTATCATATTTTGATGAAGAAAGCCCCAACAATTGATGAAAACAGAGATGGGGATGCAAGCCAGTTTAGCAAAGCACCAGTCTAGAGAAGCCTCAGGAACCTCACAAAGACAAATGTTGCAAGTTCTAAGGAATTGATGGGCAAGAAAAAGTTGTTCAGATGGGGGGTTTCTGATTTTGGGATATTTCTAACGACATTTATTAGTTGTTTCTGTAATGTTTAGAATTTGTGATTTTGAAACTGTATTTGGTATGTTGTAGTTCAAATTCATGCTTTGAGTTGGAATTATTTCCAACAATTCAACTCTATTTTGGGATATTGTGTTATTTTGAGAACCAGTTATGATGACTGAATGCTTAGTTATATTGATTAATTAATGTTATTAGCTATATCTTTTTGTTTCAGAAAAAAAAATGCTATCTGTTTTGTGCTTGAAAATCAATTCAGGATATAAGGTTTGCCTGAAAATGCAATTCAGGATATAAGGTTACAAAAAGTTAATTAAAAGAAAAAATAAAATAAAAAAATTCATTTTCTTATTAAAAATACACGTGGCATCCTACGTGGCACCTATGTGGCATAGTTAACGGTGCGTGTAACACAAACGCTGCCTTCCGTCCAAAATTATCCTGAATTTTTCGGATCTGGTAATGTTATATCCTTAATTGGCTTTTTTGTAACATTATATCCTGAATTGCGTTTTCAGGCAAACCTTATATCCTGAATTGATTATTTAGCCCTTGGTTTCTCTTTCCCCTGCCCTCTCTCACGAACAGATTCTCTGACTCACCAATTCCCTCTTCTGATTCATATAATCCTTCTTTAAAAACCATATAAAAAAAATTCACAAATGGAGATCAATCGAAGCTCTACAGAGAGAGAGGGGAGTTGAGAGCTTCATTTTTCGGTTTTGTTAAAAAAAAGAAGGGAAACAATGAAAAAGAACCTGACTTGAAGAAGTGAATCCATTGCTTGAGCGTCACCTAGGACCAGACCTTTTTCTTGTTCTTGAAACCCAAGATCGTAGCTTGTGTTCTTCGTGTTCAATATCCAAATCGAATCTTTTTCTTCAAATTAAATGAGGGCTTTCATGTTTTAAGGGTTGGGGATTCACTCTCTTTCACCTCTCTCTCTTATCAACAAATTGGCAGCTTCTTTCTAGACACCGGGCAGAAAGCTCTTACTCACTCTCTCTCTCCACAATCTCTCTCATTCAACAGAATACATAGATTCTCTCGGTCCTCACTCTCTCGAACTCTAATCTCTCTCACGATTCACATTTTTTTCTTCGATTACAGTCTTTGCTCTCTCTCTCTTCAATCTCTCTTTCCTCTCCCTTCTCTTCACCGATCAAATACCCTACGTTACAGAGACTCTTTTTTGGCTTCAATGGCTTCGAACCCGAATTAAACCCCTGCTGGTGGCATCGCCTAGGATCAAACCTTCATGTTCGAAACCCTAGCCTAATCTTGTTTTCAAATTTTGAAACTCAAATTAAATTCCTTTCGTCGAATTGATCGAGGGCTTTTAGGTTACGGGGGTCGGGAATTCCAGATCTGGGGTTATTATGTTGAAATAGAATCGTTTTGGTAAGGGAAACGGGTGAAGCATCATAAAAGAAGGAGGTCCGGTTCAGAGTTTGTGAAGAAGAAGAAGGAGGAAAGAAAAAGAAAGGGGAAGGCGTTTAAGAAGGAAACCCTAGCCAAATGACGCCGTTTCTGGTAAATCACCTTTCAATCCTTTCACTTTGATCCATTTTGTTTAAATGGTTGCTATTTGATGCTGGTATGCTGTTTGCTTTCAATATAAACCTTGTTCAGGCTAAGTTGTTTCAATTTGAGGCCTATTGGTTTTATTTTTGCAATAAAGTTGATTAATTTAGGTTTGTTTTGGCTATGAATAATTCTTATTATAATGAGATCTTAGAAAAAGGAAAAAAAACCTAGCTTTCTCAATTTTTATGGTGAAATCCTTAATATTTGTTAGGGAATTTTGTCTTGGTTTAAGATTTAAGATTAAAGTTGAAAGTTTTGGTGAATGATTGCTTGAAAGGATTGATATCTTAGCCTTAAGGTTAAATTTTATTCATAAAAATGGTTTAGATTGGCATGTTACTTGATATTTGGTTGTAAATAAGGGGATTTTTAAGTTTAAAATTGTTCACTTGTTAATTTAAGGATATATTTAACTTAAAGATTAAGGCTTTAATTAAAAATGATTAGTAAAATGACAAAGTTTAAGTTTTTATGTTTAAATCGACTTAAAATTGAAGCTTTTGGTTTGATTCATTTAAGTTCATATTAGTTCAAATGAATTTCTTGATTCCATTCAAAGTCTATTTTAATTGGGAAAATTAAAAGTTTAATTCAAAGTTTGAATTTTTGAATTAAAGTTAGCTTGGAAATTTAAGTATTTTGGGGCTAATTTTAATTTAAAAGCCACAACTTTGGATTAAAAGCTTGATTTTTTAAATTGAAAAATGACTTAGAAGAGGGATTAAGGAATTAATTTGGATTAATATTTACTTAAAAATTAAATCTTTGGTTTGAATTAGTTGAAGGTTTGATTTAGTTTCCTATGTTTAATTCAATCAATTTAGTCCTTAATTTTGAGTTTGTTTTATTAATTGATGCACTTTAGCTCTTATTTATGAAATATTGTGTTTCTTTTGCTCCTGAAATTTGCTAACTGTTTGCTTTAGTGTGCAGAAGTCCCAGAATTGTCCAGTCCGACCCTTAGCTTTTGATTTCTTTTAATAGTTTCATTAAGCCTTTTGGATTTGTAATAATTTAGTAATTAGTGTAGAAGTAAAAGTAGAAAGTAGAAACACATGCATTCATGATACACATGCTATATATCATTTTGCCCTATTCGCAGTGCATTAACATTCGTCTTTTGCAGAGATGAAGGGGCTTTTAGACAAATGTACTTGGGTACGAATCTGGGAACCCTTTCTAGCCCGTTCTCCCCCATAAATACCCCCATAATGCGTGGGAAGGGTTTATGGGATTGATTTCGAGTAGACCTGTGTTAATGCATGTAATTAAAATTGATCTTCCATTCATCTTAATTGTCATTCATACGAGTTATTTAATTGCAAGTCAGTAAATGGTAGTCTTTTACAATGACGGGTGTGTCCCAAGCAAGTGTACTCGGGTACGAATTCTTGGTCCCCGCTCCGAGATTGGATTATCCCCGAGATACCCCCATAATGCGTGGGAAGGGTCTCGGGTTAATTTCAAGTATACTGCTGTTTATTGAAAAACTAAAATCAATCAATCCATGCATCATCTGCATTCATTCTCTCTTTTCTTTTTAGGATTAATAAGGCTAAGAAAATACAAAAAGATCATTTTCTTTCAAAAACATTTTCAAAAGCAATTGTTCTCTTAGTTAGTTTTCAAAATTAATTAAAATTGGTAATAAAGAGCTTCTAAGATTTAAACAGAGGTTTTTCAAATTCAAACCAGACTTAGTAAGAAGATCAATAAAAGATGGAAAAAAATTCAAAATGATAAGAAAAAAAATTTTCTCACCATTTTTAGGAAGACTAAAATGGAAGTATTCAAAGCAAAAATAAAAGACTTTAAAAATAAAAATAAAAGGATTTGTCACAGCATTTTCAAAATTTCTTTTTCAAACAGAAAAAGATCAACAAGAGAACAAATAGTGAAAGAGAATCGAAATAGAATTAATCGACGGTAGTTCGATCACATTCTTCGTGTCCTCGACATTTGGTTTAAAAAGTGGTTTTATTTTCCTTAATAACCCTTTTCTAATAATAATGAAGATTAAGAAAAAGCAACCTTTAAGATTAAACCCGTTAGAGTTAGATTAGACTAGAGGTACCGTCGTTTGACGGGCGTTGTGGGGGTGCTAATCCTTCCCCACACGTAACCGACTCCCGAACTTGGGCTTTGGTTCGCAGACCGTAGTTTTAGACTTGGTGTGTCCGTCGTCAAGTATGGTCCATTAGGTCTAAGAATTATAGGTGGCTAATCACACCTAGGCAAAAAAGATTAGTGGCGACTCCTTTCATTTTCCAAAGTCATTTCGGCAGGGTCTCCCGGACTTGGACGTTTCGACAGCTTGGCGACTCCACTGGGGACATTAAAGAGTCAGGCCTCACATAGTCTAATCAAGATCTAGGGTTTAATAAAACGGTTGCTTGCTTTTCTTAGTTGTTTTTGTTTTGCATCTTTATCACTTTCCATGTATATATCTGTTGCTTAACCCTATCTTGTGTTGTTTCTCTTGTTTTTGTGGTTAGTTTCTAGGTCTGCCAGGTTTAGTTTTAGGGTAATGGTAGGTTGTTCCTTCACACACTTCACTTAGATTGTGTTTTGCATTAGCATGGTGCCACCTTAATTAGATTTGTGAGGTATAATAAGCGAGCCTTCGTGGGACCAACCAGGTCCCCGTGCAGGTTGTGCGAAAAACCTCCTCCACCCAATGAGACTTTGCCGGGTCAAAATTGGGAACCTTCTAGGTGTGAGTGGACCTAACCCAACATATAGGTCGGTACACATAAGGAACACCTCTTACCTTTACTTCTCAGTTTTCAAAATATAAAACCGTAGAGTGAGTAATTGCATTGCTCACAATAGGTGGACTAACCTGCCCCAATCAAGCCTATAGTCTGAAAGTTTTTCAAGGAAAATGTTTTGATCAATAAAATAAGGGGCATGGTTCTTCTTTAACTTTCCTTTATTTAGTATTCTTGTTTAATTTCCTTGTGGTTACTAACTTCTCTCATTGTTTTCTTAAATTTTATTCCTTTAGCATCGTGCATTTTCATGCATCCATATACTACAATAGTCTCATTGCACATAGTCGACCATGCACATCATGCAGATACCATTAGCATATTTTGCCATGTCACCATCATACTTATAAGTGTTTTCTTATCATCGCCAAAACCTCATATCATACATTGGTACATATGTTCATGCATTCATTATCATCATCACTTATCAATAGATTGTACATTTAGGTTACTTGTAAATATCACTTACTCGGGCCCATTCTGTTGAGCAGTTTAGTCAGAAGTTTAGAAGTATTGAAGAAGGATGGGAGATTCTATGGAAGCACGAATGCAGTGGTTGGAGCGTGAGTGGAAGACGATGCAAATTTATATCTTTGAGCTGAAATGCAACCAGGAAACCATGGCGGAAGAGGTAGATCAGTTGAAGAAACATGTTTTGAAAGCGTTGATCATGTCTGGGGATACTGATGAAGCTTATAAGATGATGGCTGGGGCCAAAGAGCAACAGGCTCAATTTGGCAGTGGGATGCCAGAACATGCCGCAGAAGTCGCCACTGGCTCGGACAGGACAGAAGACTTGGACAACATCGCAAAAGGAATGGATGAGTTGACTAAACAAATGGAAGAGCTCAAGTCTTGCATGACCAAAATGGAATCCTCAAGGGCAATGCAATCTTAGAACAACTTTCTTCAGGCGAATGAACCACCTTTCTACCCTTCAACTTATCGCCCACCAAACCCCGGCAAAGGGAGGAACTCATCTAACTTTAATCAGCCTCAACCTTATCATCAGCCAAGTTTCCGGTCTAACCCTTCATTCCGACCACCTGCTCGTAAGGCAAAACCTCAACCAAGGTTTCAAACAATGTCTCAACTTCCAAGTCCAGAAAGGGAACCTATTGAGCTTACAGATCTGATACCTATCCCATGCACTTATACCGAACTATTCCCAGCACTTGTGCAACACGGTCAGATTGCATTCTTGCCATTTTCCAAACCCATGAAGAATCCTGGACCATGGTATAGTGCCAATGCTTACTGCGCTTATCACTCGGGAACTCAGGGTCATTCCACTGAAAATTGCTTAAGGCTGAAGGAAGAGGTGCAAAGGTTGATCATAGAAGGAGAGTTAACTTTCAAGGCAAATGGTAGTCCCGTTTTCAGTCAAGCTTCACCATCTAGTTCCAGTAGAGCCTCAGGAAGTGTGTGGTGATCTCATCTTGGGAGGATTGAAATGTTTTTGCTGAAGATATAAAGGAGGGTCGTTTAAATTTAGTTATTTTATCACTCATGTACATAGTCAAGAAGTTGAGTGTGCTGGTACGATGTAAAGGCGGTTGTTGTTAATGGAAAGAGCTTCACTGAGTTTGACTAGATCTTTGTTTGTAATAACAGTTGCTATGTTTGTATAAATTTCATGTTCCAAAACATCATACATTCATCTTAGCCTCATGCATTCATTTGTTCATCCATTCATCATAACATGGCATTCATTCATACATCTCATGGATAGCTGTAGCTTCATTTCGAATAAGAAAGTGATTTTTTTCCTCAAAAGAAAGAGATCTGATAGTTCTCCAAATTTGAGCAGTGTTGGGAGGCGTAGCAAAGGCAATGGAAGGAGAACAGCTAGATGAGTACCAACGGATGAAGAAAGAGAATGGGGAATTGCAAAGGCATATGAACATGATGAAGCATCAGTTAGCAGAACTGAAGGGAAAAACAGTGCAAGAAGATCATCAGATGTCAGAGAGGCAGGATATGACAATGGACACAGAGCGTATCGGTGTGGGACAGAAAAGAAGTGTCGAAGCTAACCAGATCAATCTCAACCAAGGGGCGACAGTCAACAAACAAGTTGATGTTTTGAATAGTAAGGGTGATGGAGCAAGGAAAATGATGGATGAAAGGAGTCAAGGCCTGTGGGATAAGATAGATGAGAGAATCAGAAGCTTTGAGAAGGGACAGAATCATTATGGGACAATGAATGTATCAGAAGTGGTATTGGTTTCTGATTTGGTGATGCCGAAGAAGTTCAAGATGCCAGAGTTTGAAAAATTTGACAGAACCAAATGCCCAAGAAACCATGTCATAAGCTACCTCGGAATGATGGCACCATACTTGGGGGATGACAAGTTACTCATGTACTGCTTTCAGTACAGTTTGACCGGTTCAGCAGCTCATTGGTACAATCAGTTAGAACCAAGCAAGATCTAGTCATGGGATGATTTGGCGAGGGCATTTATAATCCGCTACAAGTATCTGACAGACTTGGCTCCTACGCGGGAATGTTTGAAGGCTGTAAAAAGGATGCCTGGAGAGACATTTAGGGAGTTTGCCCAACGATGGAGAGAAAAGGCGGCAGAAGTTAAACCGTCAATGGAAGAATCGGAGATGAGTCCCTCCTTTTTGGACAGTGTGGAGCCCGAGTATTTTGAAACGATGTTGCTACTTGTGACAGAACCTTTCTCTACGTTGATAAGGGTGGGTGAACTATTAGACGTCAGTTTCAAGTCAGGCAGGATTAGGAGTGGAAAGAAGCCCGAGTCAAAAGAGGATCAACCCAGTGAACAGGGCTATGATGAAGCAGCACAAATAGGGCAACAGTTTGATTACTCGGGGCTGCACGACCCATATTACCCGCACCCTCCTTATTACCCTTATCCACCACTTCCACCAACAAACTCATATGTGAATCAAACCCCTACCCATACCAATCGGTTCCTCAACCAAGTTCCCAGTCTCAGCACTATCCTCGAGCATCAAAGAAAAGGTCATCATCTTCACTTAGCTCAGAACCAACCATTCCAAAGGATCAACAGAAGGGGTATATGTGTCATTAGGAGAAATTCAAGTTTGGCCAAATTCCCATGACTTATACAGAATTGCTTCATCAGCTCATCCAGCAAGGCCTTGTGGAACCGGTATATGTGGAACCTATGCAACCTCCTTATCCCATGTGGTATGATCCCAATGTGCAATGTGAGTATCACATGAATGTTCAAGGTCATTCCATGGAGAATTTTACTAGTTTGAAAAAGAAAGTGCAGGCATTGATCAAGGCAGGATTGTTGAGTTTCTAATGAATCAGAGCAGGGTCAACAGGGCTGGTTATCAGAAGGAATGGGGCAACAGAGAAGTGTTTCGGGAGTAATAGACTAGGATCCCTGGTGTTTCTGCCCAAGAACATTAGGATAGTTGCATGGGCTTTTGTTTCACTTCATTTTGTAATAAAATAGACGCATTTCATGGTTTAGAACATTGTCACATCATTCGTTGCATTTTTCAAAGCATTTTCAATTCCACAGATGTTGATGCTCTAGACATGGCTCACGACAGGTTAATTCACTTTGGAAATTCTGCAATCTTGTAAATGGGTGCCAAACAGGGGCATTTTCCTTACTTTTTATCTTGAAATATGCATTTGGTAGATAAGAGACCTCTTTTGTAAATATCTGCACGCATTGGCATAAAATGATAGTAATAGTGATAATAATAAGAAAGGAATAAAAGGAAAGGTTTTTCTCATATAAGTGATCATATGATTGATTAATAAAAAGTGGTTTTGAAAGGGATTGGTGTTAACCACTAAAACTGACCCAAGCAGGTTTGTGGTAGGATCGGTAAATTTTTATCTAGACTGTGAGCAAAGGAATGATAGGTTTTAATCAAAGCATGTTTCAATCAAAGCATTGATTTCGAGGTGTGAGCAAAAGAATAATGATTTTAATCAAAAGATGTTTCAAAATCAGTTTTAGTCAAAGCAATGATTTCAAGGGGACTAAAATCCGTATTTTCAAAAGTTTTAAAGAGACAATTTGATTGCGTCAACACTGCTCCCAAGTTCCAAATTCTTTCCAATTCTGATTAAACCTATTCTCTTGGAACCCAAAACCAAATTCTTGTTTTCTTCTAATAAAGGAGCAATCGGTCACATTATTAATATCATCACAGTGTCTTGAAGACAAAGTGACCGAATTTCAATTTTCTCAAATGTCCTTTAAATCATCCAGGTTCATCTTCAATGTCCCAAACTTATCTTTCGATCAAGAGAAGCGATGCACATTTCAAGGAGTTCAAATCAATTTGTTCAGATGTGTCACTAAGAGTGTCATTTCAATAAAGAGTGGCATAAGTTTCTGTCACAGTTTCCCAGAAAAAAAATAGAAAGAGAAAAAAAAAGAAGAGGAAAAAGAAGATAAAAATGATGAAAAAAGAAAAAGAAAAGAAAGAAAAAGAGAAAAAGCAACGAGGGTTTTCAAAAAGAGTCATGGTTTTCAAAAGGTTTTGATAAAACGGTTTTTCAAAAGGAGTCATGGTTTTCAAAAAGGTTTTCCAAAGTTGTGTTTTCAAACTCATTTTTCCTGAGGAATGCTCTTCAATGAAGATGTCCAATCTTGAAGTGATAAATGGCCTTCTTTCTTATTCCTTCACTTGCAGAAAATTATCCATTGTTGTTCCCCTTTGAGCCTTATGAATTTTCTTTCGAATTAACCCTGATCAAGGATCACCCTCCACACTGGAGGCAAAGAAGAAGTAGAGCTTGTTGCAAATTGGAAAAGGATACCCAAGTACACTAATAGGGATAGTATAAATGAAGGGAAAGAAGAAGAGTGTCGTGGATTGGGAAAGGATGTCCAAGCATGTCAACAAGGATAGCACGTGCCATAAGGAAGCAAAAGCAAGTGGAAATCAGGGGCACACAAGCAACAGTCAGCCATAAGTTTCATCTTCAAGAGGAAAATGAAATGATCAATCAGAGTCCCAAAGTATAAATGATTGCTCCAGTACGCAAGGGAATTCACAGTGTGGCTAATATCGAGGAAAATGCAAAAATCACAGTTCAAGAACAAGACATCCTCCGCATTCGAAGAAAAGAACTGGGTCTAAAAAAGAAAGAAGTCGCAAAAAGAGAAATAAATAAAACGAGGGGTCCAAGTTGAAAACCCGCAAAGGGCGGCTTGGATCCTTTGGGGGTCACTGGAGTTGAAAACCCGGAAAGGGCGGCTCGAGTGAAAGTTGGAAAGGGAGAACTGGAATTGAAAACATGCAAAGGGTGGTTCAAAGTGAAACGAGGATGTGAAGTTGAGAAAAAGATGGAATGAAGAAGAAGACGAATGAACAAGTTCAGATTGAAAGCCTGCAACGAACAGTATTCAGATGGGAGAATTGACATCAAATTTAGAAGAATTTTCCATGAAAAGAAGAAAGCGGTCCTTGATTCAAATACCCTCAAGCATATCTTTTGAGCCTTTATATCCTTTTTTTTGCAACCCAGAACCTTAGCCTACATTACGTGCCTAATAAAAGTCCATCTTTGATCTTGTGAGGACATTCGAGAGGAGATTTTTCCTCAACAAAAATAACAGTTCTTTTTTGCAAAATGTTTTGGGTCAAAACTTTTAAAAGGGTTTTTCGGCTGAATTTGTAGTTTTTCAAGTGCATGTAAAGTGAAAGAAAAAGGAAAAAGAAAAAGAAAAAGTAAAAAGAGAATGAAGAAAAGAGGTTCTAGGGTGAAAACCCGAAAGGGCAGTCTAGAGCAGGAATGGGAAATCAAAGAGCCACCCACAGTTTCAATAAGGAATGGAAAATGGCACCTCCATTATATAGTGAACAACGAGTTTCTTTCAAGCATCAAACGCTTCAGCTCTCCAAAGAAAGTCAATTCTTGAAAGCCATATCTCAAAACCTCAGACTTTTCACAAAGTGTTGACTCGAATCATGTCTCATAAAAGGGATTTCAAAGAAAAGACATTTCAAAACAAGAAGTTTCAAAATGAGATGGCATTCCATTTGTGAGTTCATTATCAAGATTCGATTTTCAAAATAAGATTACATTTGTGAGTCCAAGATCAAAATTTGCTTTTCAGAGGGCGTTTTAGTGGTGATCACCAATTCTCTTCAAAGTTCAAACTTAACAAAGTTTTCAGAGTAAATGAGTTTTTCCAAAGAGTTCATGACATGCTTAAAGAGTTTCAATCACATGATCCCTACTTATTTATTGGTAAAATTTTGCTGCAGAGTAACAAAGGAATGGATACAAGGGGTGGTGAGATCAGTAAAAGGATCTTTCAAAGCATACTATTCAAGTCAAAATCTTTCAAAGCATACTATTCAAGTCAGATCTGGGGCAAAGATGAAAACAACAACAAGAACAAGGAAGTAAATTCAAGGACAAATCAAGAAGAACAAAAGGATTCAAGGAAGCAAAGTCAAGAAAGCAAAGATTCAGAACATCAATCAAGAAGTTTTCAGTTGCAACATCAAATTCAGAGTTATTTTCTCAAGGTATTTCCTTCCAAAATCACTTCCACGTGATTCAGATTCAATTTTCAAGATTTTGCTTCGGTTCCATCCGAATGCTCCGGCTTTTCCACAAGCCAAACTCGTTTCCACACGAGTCAGTTTAGCCTTGGTTCCATCCAAGCATTCAGGGGCTTTTCCACAAGCCAAACTCTTTTCCACACGAGTCAGATCCAGCTTTGGTTCCATTCAGGCAAGAGAGGCTTTTCCATAAGCCAAACTCGCTTCCACGCGAGATAGTTTCATATTTGGTTCCATCCAAGCATTCAGGGGCTTTTCCACAAGCCAAACTCGTTTTCACACGAGTCAGATCCAGCTTCGGTTCCACCTAGGCAAGAGAGGCTTTTCCATAAGCCAAACTCACTTCCACGCGAGATAGTTTAAGATTTGGTTCCATCCAAGCATTCAGGGGCTTTTCCATAAGCCAAACTCGCTTCCACGCGAGATAGTTTAAGATTTGGTTCCATTCAAGCATTCAGGGGCTTTTCCATAAGCCAAGTTCAGTGAGGTTTTCCAAAACCGGACTCGTTTCCATATGAGTCAAGCCTTACTTCCAAGTAGGCTTTAGTCAAGCTTGTTTCCATACAAGTTAATTTCTTTCCAGGCAATCTTATCTCGCTTCCACGCGAGTTCTCAATTTAGTAACCAAAGATGGTCTTTTCTCGCTTCCACGCGAGTTTTCAATTTGGTGACCAAATATGGTCTTTTCTCGCTTCCATGCGAGTTTTTAATCTAGTGACCAAAGATGGTCTTTTCTCGCTTCCATGCGAGTCTGCAATTTAATGACCAAAGTTGGTCAACGGGTTTTCTTTTCTAGTTCCAAATAAAATTGACCCCTAGAAGGTCTCAAAAAAACGAAAAAAAAGAAGAATGGTGAAAAGGGAAAAAAAAAAAAAAGAAAACGTGCAAGCACAAAAACGGGTGTCTATATCTTTGCACGCTTCCTAACTCTCAAAAAGTATACAAACTACTCTTTTGCACTCTTCCCGAGAGCCAGAAAGCTTGCAAAGAGGGGCAGCTATAGACACCCGTTTTTGTCCTATATCCTTCAATTTAAATCAATCTATTTCTTAATTAGCTATTAGGGGCACATAAGGGCATTTTGGTCATTTTTGCATTTAGCTGGTATTTTGGTCATTTTAAGTTCACTTTTAATTTATATTAGCTAATTCATTGTAAGTCATGTAAATTGTATTTGAAAAACCAAAAAAATCTTAATATGCACCTTTGGCATTTTTACTTATTTCGTGTTTTAACTTCATTTAGTAATTTAATTAGCATTGTTGCATTTTAATCATGTGGCTTAAGTTCAATTTAGTGTTTTGAATAATTAATTATCAATTTAGCAATTAGTAAGGCATTCCATAAGTAGGACTCGCATGATTTTGGTAATGGCATTGGTTGGAAGAAAAAGCACAAAAAGAGATGAGATTGCATTTTAGTTAGTAAAGCATGTTATTACTTTGTATATTAACTTTAGTCCATTTAGTTTAGTCCATTTAGATTAGTATCATAGTTAAAGGGCATATTAGAATTTGAATTTGAGGAAATGTAGCATAACACTTTGCATTACATACTTAGTTTCATACATATTATTTACATTTCAACATTTTGCTTATGCTTTTGCTACATTGGAAATAAATACAAGGCATTTGATTTACGAATTGAACATTTAATTTGTAAATTGGTGCTCTTTTTCTTCTCCAATATTGTTGTTGCACCATCCAAAGTGGATTACACAAGTTTTCCTAAAAAACAAAGCAAAAATGCAAGTTAGAGACAAAGCAAACAGCCCAAGCAAGTCGTCAATAGCGCAGTCTCGGAAAAGCACAAATTCGATTAACTTAGAGGGCTCGAACGGGAAAACTTTGTAAAAAAAAAGTTGTAGAGGACTCTCGGGGCTTCAATTTGAGCACAAGAACAGCAGGATTCGGAGCTGGGACGAGGGAGATGTGGGCCCCGCAATCCAGGCCCCAAAAACTGTAAAAATTCTAGACAGGATTCGAAGCTGAAAAAAAAAACTCAAAATTGACCTCCGAGATGACTTCGGTTGACAAAGTGGTCTGCATGAAAGTTGAAGAGCACTCTCCAAGCTTTCCATAGCTTGCAAAAACACGTAATTTGGAGTTAAGATGGAAAAGATATTATTTTTCAAAGTTGGCTGCAAAAATGACTCAAACAGCACGTAAGCAAGCATTTGTTTTGGTAAATTGGCAAGAGGAATTCAAGCAATGGCCATTGCCCAGTTCGACCTTCCGCAGGGTCCAATTTGACCCTTTTTGAGGTTGAAACGGATTTTGTTTTCTCTTCTTTTTCAGCTTCATTCTCACCTTGGTTCACTTCCCATGCTTCGTTTTCTTCTTCCTCAAGGGTATTGAGGTAAGCTTAAACCCTTCTTAAAGAATCAACAAGTTGTCCTACTTGATTTCCCAGATCTTCTATCTCTTGTTCATGTATCGATAATTTTTTATTAATTAACGATTGTCCTTTAGCAAGTAAGGATGTTCCGTCAACAAGCTTTTCCATAAAAGCCACCAAGTGTGCAGGAATCTGTTGTTCCTCCAATGAGTGATAACTTGCATATGGCTCATAACACGAACTAAGAAAATGTTGACCTCCATGTTCCATAATAATGAAAATATAAATTAAGTTCAAGGAATGAGGAAACCAAATTTATCCAATAATTCTTCAACACTTGAATGGAGGGGTGACTTGTAAAGCAGTGCCAAATGCCTAAACTTGCAAAATTAACAAAAAAAAAGAACAAAAAAAAAACAAAAGCAGAATACAAAATAAAACAAAACTAAACTAAAGGAAAGTAACAAAACAAATGAGTTCCCCGGCAACGGCGCCAAAATTTGATGGGTGTCGTATTCCACCAAAGATAAAAATCATACAAAACCTATAGACAGGGTAAGTACAAGTCGATCCCACAGAGAACTATTGTTTTAATTACTTTTCTAAAGTTGTGAATTAAAGTAAATTGGGGGTTTTATGGAGAAATTAATTAAACTAAATAAATAACAAAAATACTAGTGAGATTAAAGAAGCAATTAAATAAATATTTCAATTTCAAGACAATCGCACTCTTGGGATAAAAGGATTTGATCATTGGCATCAATTGATATCTAACTTATAAATAGGTGGCGTAGATTAACGTCATCGACCATTAATCCGTATCTTTCCTTAGTCTTCATTAGTCATGACGCAAGTCCTAGACTAAATCATAACAAGTGTACTAACCTAGTTCCAAGCGTCTACCAGATTCAAGTAACCCATTGCTTTAAGAACTAGAAAGATCTTAGCCAACAATAGACAATGCTCACTAATATAGGCAACATTCAATCTATATTCAAGATTCTCTTAGAGGGCTACTCTAAGTGGTTACTTGTGATTTGATTACCTACGATTGCATATAGGAATCTCATCTAACAATAGAAATCATAGCCAATTAAAATAGATGGCCATTCTATATAATCAAGCATAAAATCATTCAAATAATCCAGAGAAAATTAAAATACTTACAAGATAGATGAATAAGCGCAGAGCCTCACAAATCAAATACCCAAGAGATTGAAAGTCTTAAAACTGAATTAACTAGAAAAGAAAGAATACAAAATAATCAAGAATAGAGAAAAACTCCATTCTTAATTATGGAGAAGATAAGAGTAACGCTCAAACCCTAAACTAAAGCTTAGAAGGCTAAGCAAAATTCTCCCTATTCCAAAATTGAAGTTCCGTCCAAGGCATGCGGCACCTTTTAAATATATAAACCTAAATTTCTAAGGTTTGACAATTTACAATTTTGCCATGAAGTCCAAAATCTAAAAATAATAATAATAATAAGGCATAAATTGTTTCTCTAAGCCCAATACAAAGTGTCCACTAGAGATTTGCAAGCCCAAAAGAATTAGGCCCAACGTACATAAATTTTTGTTCTTGATCCTTGCGGCCTGTCTCGACCCCGTTGACAGGTCGAGTTTTCACTAACAGCAGGTTGAGAAAACAGGTTGAGACAGGAAAATTCTTGCTTGCTCCTTGGTGAATATCGACCCTTTTGCAGAAGTTGATTCCGACCCACTCCAGGTTGATACAGGAATCTACTTAATTGCTCCCATATGTCTTCTTTTGACTCCAATTCACCTTTTAAGTACCTAAAACACATAAAGGAACAAACTAAGTAGCAAATCACCTCAAATAGTCATAAAAACACCTTCATAGGACATAAAAAGGAAAGGAAAATATGCACTCAACAGTAACATCAAGCCAAAAAGCTGGTCACTCAGCTACAATATAGTGTGGATGCACGCAGTGCCGTTCAATGCATCAAACCATCAAGATTAGCATCAAGATTAGATAAAGGAGACATGTTTGCACAAGACCATTAATTCAAGAGACTTTTAGTTACAACAGACTGTGGCATGATGGAAGCATACGTGAGCAAATACACAGCAAATGCAAGCAAAAAGATTGGGTGCCCAACAATAATATACCTGATGGAGGAATCTTTTTAACAGGTCTCTATGGCCAGCTCGTGCCTTATCCTATTGCAACAAAATTCACCTGCCACAAAGAGACAAAATTAGCTAGTGGAAGAAAAGGAAAAAGGAAAAGAAAATAGAATGGGGGAAGATAAGAAGGAAGAAGAAAAATGAGCTAGGAGAAAAAAAAGGATACATTGAATTGACTCTTACGCCTTCCTCCCTCTAACAGACAACAAATCCTCTCCCTTTCACTGAATACTGATCAATTTCCTCTCTTCACGGCCTCTCTCTGATTCATCTTCTCCCTTCACTCCCTCTCTCTCACATTTTCCAGGAGCCTCACCCTCTCACCCTTTAACCACTTTCTCTCTAACCAATCTCCTCTCTCTCACCTCGGCATCCATCAAACCTTGGTTTCTCCTTCCCCTGCCCTCTCTCACGAACAGATTCTCTGACTCACCAATTCCCTCTTCTGATTCATATAATCCTTCTTTAAAAACCATATAAAAAAATTCACAAATGGAGATCAATCGAAGCTCTAGAGAGAGAGAGGGGAGTTGAGAGCTTCATTTTTCGGTTTTGTTAAAAAAAAAGAAGGGAAACAATGAAAAAGAACCTGACTTGAAGAAGTGAATCCATTGCTTGAGCGTCACCTAGGACCAGACCTTTTTCTTGTTCTTGAAACCCAAGATCATAGCTTGTGTTCTTCGTGTTCAATATCCAAATCGAATCTTTTTCTTCAAATTAAATGAGGGCTTTCATGTTTTAAGGGTTGGGGATTAACTCTCTTTCACCTCTCTCTCTTATCAACAAATTGGCAGCTTCTTTCTAGACACCGGGCAGAAAGCTCTCACTCACTCTCTCTCCACAATCTCTCTCATTCAACAGAATACACAGATTCTCTCGGTCCTCACTCTCTCGAACTCTAATCTCTCTCACGATTCACATTTTTTTCTTCGATTACAGTCTCTGCTCTCTCTCTCTCTCTCTCTTCAATCTCTCTTTCCTCTCCCTTCTCTTCACCGATCAAATACCCTACGTTACAGAGACTCTTTTTTGGCTTCAATGACTTCGAACCCGAATTAAACCCCTGCTGGTGGCATCGCCTAGGATCAAACCTTCATCTTCAAAACCCTATCCTAATCTTGTTTTCAAATTTTGAAACTCAAATCAAATTCCTTTCGTCGAATTGATCGAGGGCTTTTAGGTTACGGGGGTTGGGAATTCCAGATCCGGGGTTATTATGTTGAAATAGAATCGTTTTGGTAAGGGAAGCGAGTGAAGCATCATAGAAGAAGGAGGTCCGGTTCAGAGTTTGTGAAGAAGAAGAAGGAGGAAAGAAAAAGAAAGGGGAAGGCGTATAAGAAGGAAACCCTAGCCAAACGACGCCGTTTTTGGTAAATCACCTTTCAATCCTTTGACTTTGATCCATTTTGTTTAAATGGTTGCTATTTGATGCTGGTATGTTGTTTGCTTTCAATTTAAACCTTGTTCAGGCTAAGTTGTTTCAATTTGAGGCCTATTGGTTTTATTTTTACAATAAAGTTGATTAATTTAGGTTTATTTTGGCTATGAATAATTCTTATTATAATGAGATCTTAGAAAAGAAAAAAGACCTAGCTTTCTCAATTTTTATGGTGAAATCCTAAATATTTGTTAGGGAATTTTGTCTTGGTTTAAGATTTAAGATTAAAGTTGAAAGTTTTGGTGAATGATTGCTTGAAAGGATTGATATCTTAGCCTTAAGGTTAAATTTTATTCATAAAAATGGTTTAGATTGGCATGTTACTTGATATATAATTTTGCCCTATTCCCGGTGCATTAACATTCGTCTTTTGCCGAGATGAAGGGGCTTTTAGACAAATGTACTCGGGTACGAATTTCTGGGAGCCCTTTCTAGACCGTTCTCTCCCACAAATACCCCCATAATGCGTGGGAAGAGTTTATGGGATTGATTTCGGGTAGACATGTGTTAATGCATGTAATTAAAATTGATCTTCCATGCATCTTAATTGTCATTCATACGAGTTATTTAATTGCAAGTCAGTAAATGGTAGTCTTTTACAATGACGGGTGGGTCCCAAGTAAGTGTACTCGGGTACGAATTCTTGGTCCCCACTCCGAGATTGGATTATCCCCGAGATACCCCCATAATGCGTGGGAAGGGTCTCGGGTTAATTTCAAGTATACTGTTGTTTATTGAAAAACTAAAATCAATCAATCCATGCATCATCTGCATTCACTCTCTCTTTTCTTTCTAGGATTAATAAGGCTAAGAAAATACAAAAAGATCATTTTCTTTCAAAAACATTTTCAAAAGCAATTGTTCTCTTAGTTAGTTTTCAAAATTAATTAAAATTGGTAATCAAGAGCTTCTAAGATTTAAACAGAGGTTTTTCAAATTCAAACCAGACTTAGTAAGAAGATCAATAAAAGATGGAAAAAAAAAGATTTTCAAAATGATAAGAAAAAAGATTTTCTCACCATTTTTAGGAAGACTAAAATGGAAGTTTTCAAAGCAAAAATAAAAGACTTTAAAAATAAAAATAAAAGAATTTGTCACAGCATTTTCAAAATTTCTTTTTCGAACAGAAAAAGATCAACAAGAGAACAAATAGTGAAAGAGAATCGAAATAGAATTGATCGATGGTAGTTCGATCACATTCTTCGTGTCCTCGACATTTGGTTTAAAAAGTGGTTTTATTTTCCTTTATAACCCTTTTCTAATAATAATCAAGATTAAGAAAAAGCAACCTTTAAGATTAAACCCGTTAGAGTTAGATTAGACTAGAGGTACCGTCGTTTGACGGGCGTTGTGGGGGTGCTAATCCTTCCCCACACGTAACCGACTCCCGAACTTGGGTTTTGGTTCGCAGACCGTAGTTTTAGACTTGGTGTGTCCGTCGTCAAGCATGGTCCATTAGGTCTAAGAATTATAGGTGGCTAATCACACCTAGGCAAAAAAGATTAGTGGCGACTCCTTTCATTTTCCAAAGTTGTTTCGGCAGGGTCCCCCGGACCCGGACGTTTCGACACACACGCAGTTCATTCATACTTAGCATGCATTTTAGTATCTAGGCGTAAGTAATTAATCAAAGGACAGAGGCACATAAAGTCAAATAAATCAATGGTGGATGCTTTGCTAATGGTGAAGATCAAACCGTAAGGCATGAGTGCATAAGTAATTCACAACAGCAAGATTCAAAACGGTTATAAGCAGAGAGATGGTTGTAATGTACCTGAGAGAAGATCCCTCTGCCAGCGTTCACCTCGCCAGCTCACCCTTCTCCATGTCAACTCCATTGATAAATAACTTAGATCTAAAATTTTCTTGCATGATTAGTAATGTTTACTTGGAAAATGATTGGATTTAGGCTTAAAAGGGTTAGCATGTTACTCGATTAAGTTAGGGTTTACTTAATCATTAGCTTTTTAATTAAAAGTTTAGATTTTTACTTAAAAATGTGAAGATTAGTTTCTTTGGGTTAGAGTTTTGTTTAAAGATTAGCTTTTTGACTTAAAGTTTATATTTTTGTTTAGAAAAGGTGAAGTTTAATTTTCATGAGTTAGGGTTTGTTTAAAGATTGACTTTTTAATTTGAAGTTTAGATTTTTTTACTTAGGAAATGTGGAGTTTAGTTTTCATGGTTTAGATTTTTGTTTAAAGATTGGCTTTTTAAGTTAAATTTTAGATTTTTGTTAAGAAAATGTAAAGATTAGTTTTTAATAATGGATTAGGATTTGTATAAAGATGACATCTTGATAATATTTTTGGCTAAGTAGTCTCGTGATTTGCTTAATTGGAATAATTTGAATTAACTAAGTAGGTTTGTTGGAATATTTAATTCATAATTGTATCAGAGCCTTTTAGGTCAATTGGAAGTCAATTAGAATAAATTAGACTTAGTTAGAGCCTAGTCATAAGTTAATTAGGGATTAGAGACTAATTAAAACCTAGTCAAGGTTGATTAAACTTAGAATTAGTCTAGCATTCTCATTTGTATTCATCTTTAATTGCCATACATGCCACCTCACATGTTGAAGTGTATTAACGTTTATCTTTTGCCGTGATGGGAGATTTCTCGGGTAACAATACTCAAGTACAAATTCCCGGGTATTTTTCTAGGCCGTTCTCTTTGTAAATATCCCCACAATGCGTGGGAAGTGTTTACGGAGTTGACTCTGGGTAGATTTGTGTTAATACACATAATTAAAACACATCTTTCATGCATACTTAAAATTGTCATTCATGTGAGTTGCTTAATTAAAGTTAGTAAATGGTTATTTTTTACTATGACGAGTGAGTCTCAGGTAATTGTACTCGGTTACGAATTCCTGATCTCACTCAGAGATTGGATTATTCTCGAGATACCCCTACAATGCGTGGGAAGAATCTCCGGACTAATTTTGAGTAAACTTCCCTTTACTGATAAACTAAAATCTACCATACCATGCATCGTATGCATTCATGCATTTTTCCTTTTTTTGGGATTAAAGGAAAAGATAAAATTCAAAAAAAAATTCACAAAAACAATCTAGTTTTGTTTCAGCGACTTGAAATTTATAAGTTCCCATTTGAAAAGACAAAACAACTTGGCCTAAAAAATAAAGAGGTTGGAAAAAGAAAAAAAAGTATTTGGAATCTCCAGAGGAGCCCAACCAAAATGGTTTTTAAAAGAGTCATAGGTTTTGAAAAGTTTTTTTTCTAGAATTGGTATTACAAAAAAAGAGATTTCCAAAATTCATATTCACGAGTAATGCCCTTCAATGAAAGTGTCCAATCTTGAAATGATAAATGGATTTCTTTCATATTCCCTTCACTTGCAAAAGAATATCCATATAAGTTCCCATTCGAAAAGACAAAACAACTTGGCCTAAAAAAGAAAGAGGTTGGAAAAGAAAAAAAAAAAGGTATTTGGAATCTCCAGAGGAGCCCAACCAAAATGGTTTTTAAAAGAGCCATAGGTTTTGAAAAGTTTTTTTTTTTCTAGAATTGGTATTACAAAAAAAATATTTCCAAAACTCATATTCACGAGTAATGACCTTCAATGAAAGTGTCCAATCTTGAAATGATAAATGGATATCTTTCATATTCCCTTCACTTGCAAAAGAATATCCATAGTTGTCCCCTTTAGGACTAATAAATTTCTTTTCAAATGAAGTCTAATCAAGGATCACCCTCCACACTAGGGGGCAAAGGCGAAGAAGGATCAGCCTCAAAGCACTCATAGTCTGAAATGGGGTATCCCAAAAGTAACGAGTTGAGTTCACAAAGAAGCATTAAGTTCACTCCATCAAGAAATCCAAATCAAAGAGTCAATAAAGAAGTGAAGAATGAGAAGAGGAAAAGGGAAGAAAATGAAATGAAAAATGAAAGAAGAAAGAAGAAAAAGAAAAAATGGAAAAAAAAAAAAAGAAAGTGGAAGTGAAAGTGAAAGTGAAGGGAGAAAAAGATGAAGAAATTGAAAAGGTTTAAGATGGAAGAAAGAACAAGTGTGATAAGATTCTTCTCCTTGATTTGAACACCCTAAAACACATTTTGGGCCTTTTTATCCTTTCATTGGCAATCCTGAACCCAAGCCTAAATTACGTGCCTAATAAAAAACCATCTTTGATCAAGTGAGGACATTACAAATGGTTTTTCCTCAACAAAAATAATAGTCCTTTTTGCAAAATGTTTTGGCAAAATTATAAAAAAGATTTTTTGGATGAATTTGGAGTTTTCCGGGAAAAAAAAGATGAATGAATGAAGAAATGAAGTTCTAGTGTGAAAACCCGAAAAGACAGTCTAGAGAAAAGATGAGAATTCAAGGAGTCACCCAAAGCTTTGATAAGGAAAAGAAAGAAGCAAAAAGGAAGAACAAGAAAAAGCAGAAAAGACGAAATGGAGAAGAAGATCCGGAAAGGAAAGAGATAAATGAACAAGTTTAGATCGAAAGCTATAAGGGAATACTATCACATCTCCCAATTGGGAAACTGATTCATATGATGGAACCTATCATCAAACTCCATCTAATGCAGAGCGAGTCCTGCCGAAGCACAAACCACCTACCGCAAAGAAGAAGATCTACTACAGGAGGAGAAAAAAATAAATTTCAATTTCTCAAAAGTCATAGCTCAAATGCCATATGGCAGTCCACGTCTCAATCTTCAAATTGATGTTTCACATATCATTGAGCTAAATATTGAAGCCTTCAATTGCACCGGGACTCCTTACAATTGGAGGAAAAAAAATCCTAATCTAATCCTATCACAAGTCAAGTACTATCATGTCGAAAAAAAAGCAATCAAGCACCATCCTGCCGCGTGAAAAGCATCTTGCCACATTATTCTAGCCTAGCCTTATGGTCTCCCTGCAACAAGTTTCATTATTCCACCTTCAGTTTATAGCAAAAATTATGATCTCCTCGCGGTAGGAAAGCAAAGTGCTACATTATGAGAAGACGCAAATCAAGCAGCATTCTTTCTCAAAAGAGTTTCATTCTTCTCCAGCAACTCCATCCTCATTTAACACTTGGGGGCTATGTTATTACAAAAAATTTCACAAGATTCAACACTTAGGAGGCTTCAACAATGGAAATTTCATATATCAAAGAAGCCCAATCCCAGCTGCAATTTTTCCAAATTGTCTAGAGTTTCAATAATTGCAATTACTCTAGTCAAAACCTTAAAGATCATTCATCAAACTAAGCAATGATCCTTCAACACCCCTGCCAAATGACCCACTATCTGGGTAATGGAGTTTATCATTTCCAAGTGATCACAACAAGATTCGACATCAAGTTCCACTTCTCTCGCAGAAAGAATGCAAGCATAAAAATTTTGCCTTGACAAATCAGTCAAATGAATTTATACATGATTATCCTCTCATTACTTAGCGACCATGGCGTGGCAAGCACATTCATCACAGCCCATCCCATGGTCTTCTTCTTCATTGCAATTGTAGCCAAGGCAGTTCCCACATTTGGCAGTCCTTTGCACAATCCTTACTTGATCAGCTTCATCATTGTGATTGTAGCCGAGACAGTTCCTTCATTTAGCAATCCTTGGCACAGTCCTTACTCCTTATGACCCTGAAAAAATTCAAGCTGCTAATTTCAGAGCCAAAGAATCTATCTGAACTCCAGCACTTCTACCGAGAAAACTGCTCCAAGCCAGTTTGCACATCTCCTCAGGATGCTCGCTTAGCTGTAGAGATCAAAGAAAATACACATGGTTCGTACGTGGACTGCATGATTGTCGCACGAAACTCGCACAGAATTGCAATTTGGCCTACAAATACAAAAATATGCCTTTTGTGTTGTTTTCAAACCTTTACGCCTTCCTCGCTTCCCTCGTTTGTTCTGTTTCGATAACAGACGCTTCTGTAAGGATTTTGACGCGTTTTGTCCTACGTCAATCTCCTCCACTAAAGAACAACTCGTCCTCGAGTTGAGATTTGAGAAGATCAGATCATTCAACATACCTATAAACATAGTAAAATCCACAAACTTTTCCATAGGTAGTTGATTGAAATTAGAAGTCATCTCACATGTGATCTCCTCTTATTCTTCTTTCATGGCAACTTCTTCGATGGTCTCTCGGATTCTATTTTCTCTTCCTTCATGGCAACCTTCTCAGTTGTCTTGAATTTGATTTTCTCCTCAAGGACTTCAATCTTCTTGACAGCTTCTTTGGAATCCACTTCGTTCTCTGTGAGAAAAACTAGCCCCTCCATTTGAAAAGTTTTGGGTTGAGTCTCAAGCTTTGATTACAATCTTCACATAAGTAGGTTTGATAATAGCCGCAGGTTTGATGGGGGCAACTCCTCCCATATGAATCCTGAAGTTATCAACATACCTTTTGCGACCCAACAATAGAATCAATTGATCTAATTGTTGTGTAGCATGATCCAAGCATTAATTTATTGATTGTAGCTCTTCACAAACATGCCGCATCACTCCGTCAGCAGAATGGTTGCTTTCCCATGATAAATCGACATCAGATCAAGAAAAGTTCGGCTCTGATTACTAATTGATGTAGTGGAAATAAGTTAAAAACACGGATTTGATGAACAACTCAAGAAAACTCAAAATAACGAGAATAAATCTCCATAAATTCCACCAAAGGGAAATTTCAATAACTCATAATTTGAAAGACTACTTAATACTAAACACGGGAATTGGTTTAAATTGGCAAACCCTAAGAAATCTTAACTATAAAAATACCTAAAATAGTCCTAATTAAAATAATGAAGTTTAAAGTAACTAAAATACTGAAATAATAGGAAAATGTCAAATTATATGGACACCATACGGACACTGCACATGGACCGCGTGTGGACTGCAGTCTATCGCACGAAACTCACACAGAATTGCAATTCAGCCCACAAATTCAAAAATAGGCATTTTTGTGTTGTTTTCAAACCTTTACGCCTTTCTCGATTTCCTTGTTCATTTCAATAACGGACGCTTCTAAGGATTTTGATACTTTTCGTCATAGGTGATTATATTATGTATTTTCTTCTCCATCAGCAATACATATATTCTCTCAATTTTGTCTCTTATCTTTTGTCCTCGTTCTTATCGTAGTTTTCATTTCATAACAATTATTAACTTAATTAAGTTTTTTTACTAGCATTATTAGAAAAAATTTTAATGACCTTATAAACTTTTATTTAGCCTTTTTTGTTTGCATGGTGTCATTGATGATGTATGGAGTTTGAATGTAAGTTAGGTTTTTCTATTTCATAATGGAAGAGGGCAATTAATCAAGAGTCAATTGTCATAAAATTCACCATATTGATCCCTCAGATTCCGGGATTTTGTCTCCAAACATTGATACATTTAGGTAACTCAAATATTGGCTTGTTTATAAAAAGATGTTTAAAAAACTTTAATTAATGGATTAATTTGGTTACAGGTCGCAATAAATCTATGATTAAATCCAATAGAATTTAAATCCTAATATATACTATATATTATTTTTAACTACCATGCAAATTACTAAAATGCCAAATTGAGAATTAATGTGGTGCCACCTTTTGGCTATTTTTGGTCTTTTCTCACTTTTCGGATGACTAAAAAGCCCTTCTATGACTTTCCCCCACTTCTTTTCCTTCTGTCTTTTTTGTAATTACACATTTCCCTTCCTTAATTGTTTTTAATTAATGTTTAAGACTTTTAATTAATTGTTTCTAAACCCTAAACCCTTAATTACTTTTAATTAATGTTTCTCTCGTTGTTTTCTTTTTTCCTCTCACCAACTCAGTTGCTGCTTCCTTTCAACTCCTCGGTGCTGATCAATTTTTAGGTTTGTCAAAAATCAAACCTTTCCATCACTCCCCTCTGTTTTCACCTTCATATATCTTTCCTCTTTCTTCTCCATCTTCATCCCTTCAACATGGACCGTTCAATATTTTTTCCCCTTCTGAATTAAAACCACTCTTTGTTCAATGTGAGTATTATTATCCAATTAACAACATAATTTATTACCTCTTTGCACTTCCTATTATTTACAAATAAAAACATGTTTTTAACCTTCTTAATTTCGCATGTCTAAAAAGTTAGCTTACAAAGATTTATGCAAGAGACATAATTAAAACTAATCCATTTAAATTACATTTTTACTACAACCTTATATAATTCAATCAATTAATCAATCCAGCACCACTCTGGAACAAAAAATGTTCTTGCCCCTTATATAATTGATTATATTAATATCTTTATTCAATCAGTTAATCAAGCACCACTCTAAAATAAAAAACGCTCGTAGCTTCAGCGCGGGCTAATGTATGAATTATATTCAAATTGTACGGGACATTTCCAGGTTTGATTAATTAAGTGATTCTTGATCACATATAAAACCAGGTGGATATGACAGTTGACTAGTAAAACTCAATGAAATGGCACTTTCCTTTTGTCGCTTTGGGCGAGAAATTGAAGGCCACTTTGTCTATGCATGCACGTTTCTGAATGTGGACTTCCATCGGTTCAAAAAAGTTAAACGCCCAATCAAGCTTTAGTTAGGCATATATTTGTTCTTCAATTTTTTGTCTTTAATGGCATTATCCACTGAGTTTCTGTTTAAAATGATAGAGAGGTTGTGAGTAAACATTGGGCAAGTGGGAAAGCATTGAGAGTGAAAAATGGAGAGGCAAGAAGGAATTAGAGAAGGAGAAAAAAGTAGTCATGTGGTGGTATTACCTTTTCCCATTCAGGGTCACATAAACCCAATGCTTCAATTCTCAAAACGCTTAGCCTCAAAAGGGCTAAAAGTCACCCTTTTAACCACCTCCAAATCCATGCAACCCTGTGCATCTTCTTCCAATATCAACTTCCACTCCTTAAACTTGGATGAAGGCGAAAATACAAAAGACTTGGATGAATATCTAAAACTTTATGAAGATGTAATCTCGAAAAGGCTGGCGGAGTTCATGGAGGAGCAACTTTGGTCGCAGAATCCTCCCAAAGTGGTGGTCTACGACTCTGGTATGCCTTGGGCAATGGGTGTGGCCAAAAAGTTTGGGGTTTTGGGAGCTTCATTCTTCACCCAATGTTGGGCTGTGAATGCCATCTTTTACCATTTGAAAAGGGGAGCTTTTAGGGTGCCCTTAGAAGAGCCTGTGGTTTCGCTGCCTTCAATGCCGGCGCTTGGTCTGAGTGATTTACCGACGTTCGCTAGTGATAATTCAGGGGCGTATCCTGGCCTTTGCAAGCTGGTGAGAAGTCAGTTTGAAAATCTTGAGGAGGCCAATTGGGTCTTCTGCAACACTTATGATATGCTGGAACAAGAGGTTAGTTTAGTTGCTTCATCCTCTGATCTCCTTAACCCAAATCATCATTTTCTTATTTATTTCTCTCTTCTCTTCCTTGAAAGATTTGAGTTACAATTAGCTCGTACGTGGTCTATTAGTAATTTTTAGTCAATCTGTCATGAGCTAGGTAGTAGAACAATATTTGGTTTGGCCATTAAATACCTATCATCGACTCAGTTTGTCCTGATCCATATGCATATATGGCTCAGATCATAGTCAAAGAGACAACAGAGCCCGGTCAGGTGTGTCTCCAAATTTTGCTCCATATTGGTTGAGTGAAATTAAAAGTACTAGCTACTCACTTGTTATTAATATATCCATTTGACCATATGAAAAGCAAATCAAAATCAAAATTTGCTTCCTTTTGAAGAGCTCGCGCT
>AWWV01013961.1:0-58582 GCA_001974805.1 Corchorus capsularis | reverse complement strand
TTTAAGTCCATACTTTCCTTGTTCCAATTTTTTGTATAATTTGAAGCAAAGAAAAAAAAATGGAAAGGATTCAGATTGGTGTATTGGTATTTCCATTTCCAGTTCAAGGTCACATAAACCCAATGCTCCAATTTGCCAAACGCTTAGCTTCAAAAGGTCTCAAAGTAACCTTCATCACTACCAAACCCATGGAATTCCAATTCCCCCAATCATCTTCAAACTCCATCAACATCCACCCCATTGAATTCCCAGAAGGTGAAAAAACCAATGGGTTAGCGGAATTTGTTCCTCTCTTTCAGAAACTCGTCTCACAAAGGCTTGCCAGTTTCATTCACGGCCAAATTTCCTCTTCCTCTACTCCTCCCAAAGCCCTGGTATACGATTCCTTCCTGCCATGGGCTTTGGATGTGGCCAAAATGTTTGGGGTCCATGGAGCGTCGTTTTTCACCCAATCTTGGTCCAATAGTAGTATTTATTATCACGTCAATCAAGGGACTCTTAAGGTCCCTTTGGAACACAATGCTGTTGTTTCATTGCCTTCAATGCCGGTTTTGGGGATCCATGATCTTCCATCCTTTGTTTCTGATACTGGGTCTTACCCACACCTCCTCAAGATGGTTGTAGATCGCTTCTCTAACTTCCAGGAAGCCGATTCCCTATTTTGCAACTCTTTTATTCACCTAGAACATGAGGTAATCTCTCTTCTGCTTTCTGGGTTTTTGTTCTTTCCCCTTTATGCATGGAATTCAGACTCTTCCATGGGGAAATTTTTACATGATATATGTTAGTCACACTTACAACCTTGGTCAAAACATGATTCCTACCAATTCATGATTTGATCAGCCATTTGACGTGGTATGCACACAGTTATTGTTGTCATTCTGAATACTACTTAATAGTTTGCTAATTTGGTTCAAGTTTCTGCAAATTTTTAGGGTTTAGATCAATTCTTTTGTAATCTTGCACCTCTATGTTGCCATGGACATTATTTTGTTTGGTTTATTGGGTTACAAATACTTCATTTGTTGCCACTTAAATTTTGGAAAAGGTATCAACTTAAGCAAGGCAAGGGAAACACAAACCTGGCTCCTACATTCCTTTTTTCCCTGAATTGCATTCCAGGTCTTTCTTACTGTCCTAGTTGTTAATGCCGCTAACCACAGGCGGTTTCATGCTCACCTAGGCAATAATGCAAGATGTCAGGCATTCAATCACCACCTGTGATATTCATATCATTTGCATTAAGAGCTTTCAAGGTACCTCTCAAAGAATCTGTCGTTTCCGGTTTTGTGAATCGTACTAGTAGATTCAAAACAGTGGAATGTTAATATTACTTTTGCTGCTACTTCAGGGGGATGCAACCAACCATCTTTCGTTCAAGATAAGCATACCCATTCCTGTTAAACTAATGGCAATTTTCAAATATGTGAATTTCTAGCTACTTATGTGTACTTAGAACATCTTAGAAGAAGTTAATCCTGATTTTCGAGACTGATTCTAGGAAGAAATTTATGCAGGTTAATATTCGGACTAGTTTAGCATATTTTTCAGTTTGCTTGCACTTATCACACTCAGTCTTTGATGCCTGATATTTTGCTGATTTCTTACAGGTAATCAACTGGATGGCAAATAAGTGGCCAATCAAGACTATTGGACCCACAATTCCGTCCATGTATCTCGATAAACGATTGAAGGATGACAGCGATTACGGCATCCACCTTTTCAAACCCGACAGTGACCTTTGCATTAAGTGGTTAGACTCAAAAGAAACTGGCTCAGTTGTGTATGTATCATTCGGAAGCTTAGCTGGTTTGACAGAAGAGCAAATGCTGGAACTAGCCTTGGGGCTGAAGAGTAGCAACAGGTACTTCTTGTGGGTGGTTAGAGAAACAGAACAGAATAAGCTTCCTAGTAACTTTGTAAAAGAAACATCAGATAAGGGGCTGGTGGTTTCATGGAGTCCGCAGTTAGATGTTCTAGCTCACAAGGCGGTGGGTTGCTTCATGACTCACTGCGGGTGGAACTCAACACTCGAAGCATTGAGCCTAGGGGTGCCTATGATAGCAATGCCACAATGGACAGATCAACCAACTAATGCAAAGTTTGTTGCTGATGTATGGCAAGTGGGAATTAGAGTTAAGAAAGACGAAAAGGGAATCATCACAAAAGAGGAAGTAGAACGGTGCATAAAGGAAATCATGGATGGAGACAGAAGCATGGATATTAAAAAGAATTCGGAGAAGTGGAAGAATTTAGCCAAAAATGCAGTCGATGAAGGTGGAAGCTCTGACAAGAATATAGAGGAATTTGTGGCCAAACTTGCCAGTTAAAACTGGCGAGGACATCTCTTGAACGGCTTAGCCTGCTAGACCTAGAAGAACTAAAGGGCTGGATGAAAGCTGCAAAACTTGAAAACGTGAGTATAATAGAAAATTAGAAAAAATCTTTCCGGGAGGCATTAAGCCAAGTAGGAAATGTAGCATGAAATAAAATTGATTGTCGTGAGTTCTTAACTCAAGTTGTAATGTTCCTTGACTTACTAATAAAACATCGTTCAAAATTATTTGGTAAAATTAGCTTGCTTTTGTCTGACACTTTGATGTTAGATGTTGGATCATTCTACAAGTCTAACTACCGCTGAACGCTTGATATGATACAGATTTCGAAATTAAAGTACAAGCGTCTTTAGCTTTTCAATCTTAAATTCCTCTTAAAGATTACCAAATGCTAGAAATTAAAAGGGAGATAATACAGAATAAGTCAAATTATGTAATGGTATTTCCTTTTCCAATTACATAAAGATGAATCCAATGCTCCAATTCTCTACAACCTCAGGCATCAGGCCCTAATGACCATCACCAAGTCCATGCAAAGCCTCGGCAAGCTTCTTCAACACAATGCTTAAATCATTTGATGCTGGTGAGAGAGCAAAAAGAAGCTTCGATAAACCTCTTGATCATTTCACCAACATAATCTTCTCAGAGACAGGCCAAGCCCGTCGAGAAGCTAACAATCAGTTGCTTTGATCTTTCTCCTAAAGCCTTTCATGTATAATTCAGTTATGTCATGAACTTTTACATGTATAGTTACAAAATTGAGCGTCGAGGGACCTTCTGTCTTCACTCAATCTTGGGCTGTTAATGCCATCCAATATCATCTCAATTTTCGAAATTAAGCGGTTCCTTTGGAAGATCTCATCCTTCCATTGCATTCAATCCCTCTGCTGGAGATGACTGCCATCATTGTGTTCCAATGCATAGTTGTATCCAGGTCTATCGATTCTCATCATTAAACAGTCCTCAAATTTACTGGAATTAAGTTGACTCTTCTGCAACTCCCTTGATAAGCTGGAACAGTAACAAATAAGTTAAAATACCCCAAAAAAATTTGTATGCACTCCAAGCATTCTACATGAAAATTCATGGTGAAAATGCAGCATTGAATATAAATCCTAGCATCCTATGGAATCTGACATTATGTGGAACAAAATTAGTGGGCTTATAAAGGAGGGAAGAAAAGACCAAAATTTTATACATAAAACGTAAAGTTGAGCCTTCTATAAATCCTAGCATCCTGTGCAAGTGAGTACCCCCATCACTAAATTCCTCCTCTTTTATTCATAAATTCAGCTCAAGATTGCGTTCCCACAAGTCAGACCAATTTTATGGTTGGTGAAGATTGCCTTCAGACCACTTTCGTGGGCTTTTTTTTTTTTTTTTTTACTTATATATTCTATTCCAAAACTAATTTTGCAGAGAGGGAACTAAAAAGTTTGGTTTCAACAAAGTTTAACACATAATTTCTTATATGAACTCAAGATTCAAGATCCTCAACGCCATGGACAAATCCCAAACCCACACTATTCATAACACATGCATCGCTTCTGAAACATGATTCAGTTATCTGTTTCTGTTTCTAAAGGCTTTCAGGCTCAAGTTTTCTCTTTCTATCAAAATAAAGGTTAGTTCAGGCAACAATTAGTCTTTCAACCACTTTTTTTTTTTTTGGAGAGAGAGAAGTGGGCAGGTGTAATTTGGCTACAATTCTACTCAATTTAATCCATCATCGAAGCACCAGAACCACAAAAGGACAACCTGAATTCCACACCAACATCATCAAGGGATGCTTAACTTGGCCCTTACAAGGTGACAACTACAATATGGAATAAAACCCATAAACATCTCAGAACTGGTTAGAAAGAAGTTTAGGGATACAAACTCATAATACATTCCAAATTATTTATATCCCTGAGCCTTACTGACCTGCATCCCCTCCCTCTAACCTCAAAGGCCAACAGCATAACTGTGCTAAAACAACCAGAAAGATAAATAAACAAAAAAAAAGGGGGGGGAAAGCAATTCATATTTTAGAAAATTTCAAAGGGTAACTGAATGTCCAAATAATCCTGTATTAACTATAATAAGTAAAGATGTGGCCAAATTTTTTTTTTTAAAAAAAAAGAAACTATAATAAGTAAAGAATAATATCTAGCATTAGATCCAACATATTAACCTAACCATCCTCTGCCTCAAAAAAAAGACCCTAACCATCCCAAGAATAAAAATGCACCCAGTGGCAAAAGATATAAACCTAACAAAAGATCTCATGCTTTCTTTTTCCTATCACCAGGCAAAACAATATTGATGAATTTCTAATCTTGAGGGGTGACTACAAGCTATGACTTTTAGATTTATTTAGTTGATCAATAAACAGTAAAACATGTCTACCTAATAATCATCATCACCATCACTAGAACCGGAGCTATCATCTTCAGTTCTGCTTTCCATAAAGCCTGAACCTCCTACAGAGATATTGAACAATACAGTTATTAATAGGATAATAACAATTACTATAAGTTATTGAATAAGCCAACTTACTTGTTCTATCAGAAGCCAGCATCCAATCTTGAAGACAAACCAAAGCTTGTATCATCTTTGATTTTAAAGAACTACGATCAGCACTTATCACTTGAGGACCGATATCAAATGAATTATTAGAAGAAACAGTGGACACTGGAATTATTAAAACATCACGAGCCATTCTTGAAAGCTCTGGATACCTTAGAGAGCATAAAGTCCAATACTCTAAGACATCTATTTCACTGTTTAGATCGTGGCTTGGCTCTTCAAAATAGAGGTCCAGTTGAGACTTCTCCACTTGAGTTCGAAATCTGGCACTTTGAAAGGTTTCATAATCTTCAAACCCGTCATTATCATCTTTATCATTAGAGATTTTAGCAGTAACAACTGGAGAAGCACCAGTATGAGAAGGGCAGGGAGAATGTTGCATATATTCATGAAACAAGGCATACAAAGTGTTAACACTTGTACTAACATATTGCTGAGCACCACTACCATACAGTTTGGTGTAACAATATTCAACAAACTTAATCTTATACCTTGGATCCAAGATTGCAGCACATGACAAGATCAAGTTATACTCTGACCAGTATTGGTTAAATTTTGATTGCATTTCCTTGACCATTCGAGTCATAAAATTTTCTGGACCTCTAGTCATATCTGATAAGCGACTATGAACTTTCCACAGCGCTTTGAAATACAAATTAGAAGTTGGTTGTCTGTTTCCAAAAAATAAACATGTCACCTCAAAAAAGACTTTCAGAAATTTGTTTAACACGCTCACTTTTTCCCACTCATTTTCTGATAATTTGTGTATAAAGTTTCTGTCCTGTTCCGCCAAATACAAAAATGCATTCTTATAACACAAAGCAACTTCTATCATGTTATATGTGGAATTCCACCTAGTAGGAGAATCAAGACACAACTTCTTTTGAGTATCCAAATTCAAAGTCTTTGCAATTATGTAAAAATTCTTCTTCCTATGGCGGGATTGCTGCACATACTTGATACCAAGTCTCAGTTTCCCAATGATATCAACAAGTAGGTTGAAACCAGCTTGAACAATCAAATTAAACATGCGAGTGGAGCAACTCATGTTAAAAAATGCACCCTTGCAAGGGAGGTACTTTTTCGCATCAAGGCGTGATTTAAGCATGTCAGCCACACAATCATCACTGGACAAGTTCTCCAGTGTAACACTGAACACCTTGTGTTCAATGTTCCATTGAACCATACACAATGCTATCTCATCTGCTATAGACAAACTATCATATGGAGGGGGTAAAAGCCTGAACCTTAAAATTCTCTGCTGCAGCCTCCACTCATTGTCAATGAAGTGTGCAGTAACACAATTAAAATGATCATCACAACTGGACTTCCATGTACTGGATGTCAAACAAATCCGACCAGGACATGTTGCCAGCAATTCACGAATACTCTCTCTTTCCTTCAGATAAATGGAAACTATTTCCCTTTTAATAGCCTTCCTAGTCAGTGCTGGAAATTCAGGACATGCAACACTCAATACACGTCTAAAACCTGTACCTTCAACAACTCTGAATGGTTGTTCATCAACAACAATCATCTTTGCAATTGCCCGACGGATCTCATCCACATCTACTTTACAGTTCTTTGAAGATGCAGTAGCATCAACCAAGGTGCCATGCAGAACAGTTTGACGATTTGCTTCACGATTAACAGGTTTAAAGCATGCTTCTAGTGAACGCTGATCTACATCATTATTATTACGTTTAACGCATGCTTCAATATGACGTCTCAAGTGAGAAGTACCACTAGTTGTTTTAGCAGTATATATTCTCCTGCACAGCTTACATATAGCCTTGGAATCTCCTTGCTGTGCTGGAAGCTTCTCAAAAACATCCCAGACCTTAGACGTTGTTTTTGGCCGCTTTGAGGAGCTTTCGTATACATCCTCATTAACAACACTAAGTGGGACGATGGTTTCCCCAGAGAGATTCTTGAAAAATTCTGCAGTTCAAGAAAAATGGAACATGAGAGAGAAATGTTTCAAAATACAAGGAAAGTAAATAGAGGCAATAAAAGAGTCTCTTGGCAAAAAACTGGGAAGAAGAATCCAAACTATGAACAAAACGAAGCGAGGAAAGGTGAAGGAGTGCTTTGCTTTGGATGCAAAAGAAGAGCGGGTACCTGGACCAAGCTTCTGGTCAAAGTTGTCCATTATTTGTTACTGTACCAAAGTTGAAAGCTCCAGGGGAATGGATATGGTGGGAAGCAATAAATTAGTTGGAATGAAGCAAAGTCCAAGTATGAGAATGACAGAACCTGCTCTAGCGAAGTAAATATATTATCAAAGTCATGAAACTGGAAACAAAAATTTCAATTTCAGAATTCAGACTTTATAATTCTAAATAAATTTACCCAATTTTTGCATTTCATCTTTCAAAAATAAAAAATCAAATGCAGGAACTTTCCCACTCTTTCTCTTTCTCCTCCTTCAAAACAAAAAACAAAAAAGAACTACTAATTTTGTAAATTCGTTTCATCAGATTGATAACAAAACTTCAATATTCCAACTTAAACAATCCAACGGAGAGAAAAAGCTGAAATATTCGACGCTCTAAACTAAAACCCTAATACTCAAATTAGAAATGCAAAGATATTAAGGAAAAAAAAATAGAGAGCAAAGAGAGATCTAACCTTAATTGTGATCGCCAAGGAAATATATCTCTGAGATTAGGGATTAAAATCATAACAAAACCCTAAAAACTGCCAGCAATCTTCTCGCCTGTAAATTAAAATAACCCAAAAGAGGCATTCTTTCATCACTCACAGTTTCCGGCTCTAAAACTTGAAAGAGTCAGCCAGAGTAATTGAATAATTATCACGGTCTTTAGAGTAATTGAATAATTATCATTTACTCGACGAGACAACGCATAATAATTTGATTAAAGACGACAAAAGAAAATTTGAGAAAATAAAAACTTGATTTCGGGGCCGAAAAATATTCGAACCCTCACGCGAAAACTAACATACCTGGGAGCAAGGCAAAGACACAAGAGTCAAGACCACGAGCACACCACGAGGTGTCAAACGGGTTGAATGGGTTTCGGTTTCGGGTTCGGGTCATCTGGATCCGGGTCAAATGAGTTACGTAATTTCTTGGGTTATTTGGGTTTAGGTCAATTGGACTCGGGTCATACAGGTTTCGGGTCATTCGGGTCTCGAGTCATACGGGTCGCGGGTCATTCGAGTCTTAGGTCATTCGAGTTTCGTGTCTATTGGTCATTCGAGTCTCGGGTCTGTCGGGTCTCAGATTGAGCGGATTTGGGTTTTGACCTCGGGTCACTCAAGTTTCGGGCCAATTAGGTCAGATTGAATTTTTTAATATTTAATACTTGTAATTTTAAATATATTTATTATTCTTATTATTTTACAAATAAATAGAAATTATACAATCTATTAATAACGAAGATTAGCGGCCTGCAAGGCTAAAACGATTAATACTTGATATGTGGCTCCTTTGATATTAATTTTGAATATTAAATACATAATTAATTATCAGTTGTAGAATGTTTTAAATATTAAATACATAATTAATTATCAGGTGGGTATGTGTCAACACTTTAGGTCGTTTGTGAAGTCTAAAAACTCTATTGACGATGCATCAAATAAAAATTCAAATAAGATTAGTTATGTAATATCTAAATTTATATTTTTTTTATTAATTCAATTATCATTATAAATAATGAATAATATAACTATCCATGAAAAATAAAAAAATAGAATACAACTCTTACAAGTTAGATTATTAGTACGGCAGTAGTACCCAATAGATAAAATCACCAAGTAAATTACTAATTAAGTACTATTATTTATTCATTATTTAAAAAATAAATTACTAAATATAAATTTATTATAAATTATTCATATAACTAATTTAATTTAAGTGGTTGTTCATATAATGAAGTTTAGCAAATTTAATTATAATAGGTAAAATTATAACAATAATATAAATTGTATTGAATAAATGATAATTTAGTTTCTAAAAAAAAAAGATAATTTAGAATAAGTAAAATTATAAATTTTATTAAATAAAATATAATTTAGTTTATAATATTCTCGGATCATTCGGATTAACTTCTCAGATCATATGAGTTTCGGGTCATACAAGTCTCGAATTCGTCGGGTCTCAGGCCAGGCAAGTTCGAGTCGTTTACTTTTTATGATTAAATCGAATTGGATCAAGCGAGTTCTCGAGTTCAGGTTAGATTTTGACAACTCTAACCACGATGATATTTGGTTGTGAACCATTAATAATTAATGCCTAGAAAATTATTAACAAGCTAAAACTTGTCGCCTATTGTTTATGTGTATTTCTCTTCATTAATCTATGTGAGTTCTACTTAGAGTTGGCAATTGGGTGAGTTGGGTTTCGGACTCATTCGGGTTCAGGTTTATTTAGTTTCGGATTTTGTCGGGTTTAGATATTTTCGAGCTCAGGATTTTTCGGGTTCAGGTATTTTTCATTTCGATATCGGTCAGATTCGAGTCGGAATCGGGTTCGATCTCGTACCAGGTTCTGATTTGATATTCAAAGTTCGAGCTGGATCTAGCTCATCCCGATTCAAGTGCAAGCTCTTTTTTAATATATTTTTCAAAAAATAATTATTTTATCTTTTATTTTTTAAGTTGATTGATAATAATATAACATAATTACCAATTATATATAAAGACTGAATAATTGTTTTTAGAGGTAAATCATCTTATGAAAATCCAATCTAAACTAAGAGATTGCCTTAAATAAACTAATAAACTAAACAAACTAACTAACTAAACAAACAGATAAACTACTAAACCAACCCACATTTTGTGATACTTGAACCCAGGACCTCATGGTTTAAGCATGGTGCACTCACCAGTTGAGCTAACAACTCGGGTGCAAGACTGAATAATTGTTAAAAATTTAGGAAATTACTAACGAAATGATTAGTCAAGAACTCCAAATGATAAACGATAATATTCTGATATGACGATATCTCTGGTGAAAATTATTAGAATACAACTACAAGTACGATCCCCTAAGTTGCATTTATTGGGAAAACTTTAACTTGTTAAGCTCATCACTCCCAATCGGTCATCAACAATGAGGAGACAAATCAAAGATAAATTTCCTCACCAACTCTAATACTACTTGAATAGGTAGATAGGACAAGCAAAGGTCGAATCCATAGAGAAGGCGGTAAAACCTACAAAAGCTTGAGAAAACCAATCTAGGATCACAAAGCAGATTAATAACATCAAGTAAACAAGCAAACTAAAGCAATTAAGTAAAAGTGAATTAACAATACTAACAAACATACTTCTCTCCTCTTCCCATTATGTAAGAAATCTATTCATGTTCTATGGGTCCTAAAATCCTCGTATATTATGCATTAGTACACCTTGGCAGGATATTAGCTTATAACCCTTTGCAAACAGCAACTCACAATTTGTCAGGGAAGATTGTTGCGGTAGCTAATGATCATGCACCAACTCCTCGTTCTTTACCTAGTGTAGGGTTTTGCCCAGTTATGGACATCGCATCTCCCTTCTATCTATACGGATTCGTCAGAAAGCTACCCTCCATATAGGCAGAAGAGGCATAAAACACATCGATAGATGTGTCAATCGGGCGGGTTGCGGGTTCGAGTCAAATGGGTCAGGAAATTTTCTCAAGTCATTTGGGTTTCAGGTCATTCAAGTTTCAGGTCTGTCAAGTCACGGGTCATGTGGGTTCGGTTTATGCCTCGGGTCACTCTGGTTTCGAGTCATTCGGGTTTTGGGTTTTTCGGGTATAGGACTCGAGTCAATTGGGTCAGCCTTGAAATTTTTCAATTTATATAATATCTTTATTGTTTGATTTATTTTACAAATAAGTGGAAAAATTATACAAGGAGTTTAGCAAACTACACATGCGAAGTTAAAGGGTTGACATGTGTCCCCTTAGAGAATAATTTTGAATATTAAATACATAATTAATCATGAAGTGTGGTATGTGTCAACTTTTTAACCTGTTGGTGGAATTCAAAACCTCTACCAACGGTGCATCAAATAATTATTCAAATAAATAGTGTTTATATAATATCTAAATTTATTTTTTTTATTACTTCAATTAAAATAGTAAATTAATTAATAATATAAATATCCATGAAAAATGAAAATAGAATTACAATTCTTTTCAGTTATATTATTAGTACGGTAGCTAGTACACAATAGATAAAATCGTCGAGAAAGTATTAGTTGAGTGTTATTATTTATTCATTATGTAAGAAAATCAATTACTAATTATAAATTAATTATAGGTTATTCATATAATTAATTTAATTTTTATTAATATTCATGTAATTATTGTTTATATAATGAAGTTTATTAAATTTAAAAATTAATTTATAATAGGTGAAATTATAACAATAATATAAATTTTATTAAATAAATGATAATTCAAAATAGGTAAACTATAACAAATGTAGATTTCATTAAATAAAAGATAATTTAAGGTTGTGTTTGGATGAGGAATTCTCAAAATTTTAAAGATTTTTAAAAAGAAAGAATTTTGAAATGCATAATTTTGAAAAGCTAGCTTTAAAAAATCTTAGTTTGGATGATGATTTTTAGGAGTAGATTGTGAGATATTAGGATTTTTTTAATAAAATAATATATTTAATTATAAAAAATAATATTAGAAGAATAAAAATATGTAATATGGATATCATTTGATTTGTAATAATATATATATATATATATATATATATATATGTTTTTAATGAAATTTAGAATTGAAAACACATCTTTTAAAAATACATTTTTATCATTTTAAGTTAAAAAATATAAAAAATTTATAAAAAAAGGAAAGTTAGTTAATGTGATGGTTAAGGTAAAAAGAAGAGGAATTTTAAAAAAGACACTATCTTTAATGGATTTTGAAGTGAGGTTTTGGACCCTTCAAAAATCTCTCTCCAATTCCCCAAGATTTTTAAAAACCCAATTATGATGTTGCCAAACCAAGTTTTTTAAATTTAGATTTTAAAAAATCCCTATTAAAAAGAAAATCCCTCTTAAATATCCCCATCCAAACGCACACTAAGTATATAATATTCTCGGGTTATTCGGGTCTCGGGTTGAGCGGGCTCGAGTCGTTTACTTTTTTCTAGTCAAATCGGGTTGGACAGGTTTCGGGTCCGGACGGGTTATCGTGTTCGGGTCAAGTTTTGACAGCTCTACACATCGAACATTATCATAGCGATTAACTAAAAGCATACTTATCCTAGATCTATGTGAAGATGTAGCCCATAGAAAGATAAGCACGGAATAACAGTAAACCATATGGTCCCATCGTACACCATATAATCACGATAAATGAGATCTCAGGTAATCATACGCAGCAGAAAGATTTTAAACAATTACATTTGCCACTCAATCCTATACTAACAACTACACTCATCAGAAAGCATGTTACATAATCATTAGATAGAAATCGGCAATAGCTACCATCCATATGTAATCAATGGCGCGCAACATCAATTACATAAAAACAATAACATATGATTAAGCATAGAGAATCGGATTTGAATGTATCTCAGCATGCGATTAAGTTAAGAACATACGTCTAGAAACATGATTAGAAATCTACATGGGAGAGAAAAGAAGTATTAAAAGACTACTCACTCATAAGAGTGAGAGAAAACTCCATTAGATTTTACAAAAGAGAGAGGCGACACACAATAGAAGAAGTTGGCGTTCTAAAAGCAAGTTAGATGTTAGATACAAAAACCTAGAAAAGAGTACATATATATAGGCGGCTATGAGAGCTTATTCTAACCCTAGGAATATGTATATGACGTCTTGGGCTTTATCTTGGCTTAATTAGTACGGCCCAAGATGTCAAAACAAGCTAAACAATGTGTAAACTCAATTCTTCCAAAACTGCTTCTGTCGAGAAACTTCAGGGTGACCATCCAAACAGCACTTTTGGCTTTCGCAAACTGAAGAAAAGTTGTAGCGCTTGAAGTTAGCTTTCCAACGGTACCTCATTTGCCTCATTTGGGCTTCTAGATCTGGAGTTATGGCATTTTTACCAAAACTCTGCAAATCTGCCATCCTATTGTAGTTGTTGCGGCTCTAGGGTTTATGTGAGCTCCATTAGGTCATCTCATATGACGAATTGGACTCTCAATCTTCTCTTCAAGGGTCTGGTCCAAGTGTAAGGTAGGTAGGATGTTGGTTCAACTCCACCAAACCCTCCTTGTAGAGTCTGAAAGGTCCCTCAAATGTTCAGACTTTGAGTAATGGTCGGCCTTCATCTTCAAGTGACCATATGCGTACACATATGTACCATATGTCTCACATATGCTCATAGGCGGCTCTTGCAGTTGTAATCTTCTCAAGTTGGCTCCTTGGACTTCATGGATGATAGATCAAGCTTCCTTTAATGAAGTTCTCGATCCATAGCTCCTATACACGCACATAAGCATGATATGTATACACACATCCAAGTGTCTTGGCGTTTCCCATTATATTGAGTGCTCCTTTGATATCTTGAACGTGATCCAAATGGTCATGGGATGTTCCAAAGCTTGCTCCACGTCATTGGATCCATGAGCAGCTCCAAAATGGTCCATATAGGGACTTTTTAGACTGTTTTGCATATTTCTCTCCAAATAGACCTACAAATGCAATACGCCTTATTAGAGGGTGAAATAGCATATAAAACATATCAATACCTGCATAATATAGTCAAAATACATGTACTAACTTGATCTCATCATTGACCCAGAAATATTACTCTAAAGCTACTAGAAATTGATAAAATAAAATAAAAAAGAAGTAACATGTTAGCCACCCGACTCGAGAAGGATTAATTTAAAAAGGTCGTTACTTTTGTATTAAATAAAATAATTGATTAAATGAAATAAAATTAAAATGATTAAGAATCAAAATAATAGTATACTACTACTCAACAAATGGATAAAATAAAATGAACATAAAAATGGATTAAAATCAAATAAATGATTTCCAAGATCAAAACTTTTATTGTGACTGACTTTTGAGTTTTGAGGGTCTACGGTTCACAAGTATAATTGTTTTATCAATTAATCTCGTTTGTAGGCGCTCTTTCTTTGTTTAAACAAAATTAAAATTTTATGTATTTAATTAATTATACTTTAATTAGTTATACTCTATAGTGCTTAGTATTTTGTCTTAAGTTATATAAAAATATTCAGATATTCAGTAATTCAATACCTGTTATTAAATTATTCTAGTCTATTTTAATTTTTTTCTATTGGTTAATGAATTGTGATCATTATTATATAAAGGCCTTATTTAAAAAATAGACCCCTGAATTATATGAAAAATGTCAAATAAGTTCCTAAACTTCAATTTTAACAAATTGCACCCCTAAACTCTCAAATTTAGCCAGATAAACCCTTCTGTTGTGACAAAAAGCCATGGTAGCATGTCATGTGGCCTGAAAATGCCATGTCATTTTAGGGTAAATTTTCTGAAAATTAAAATAAATTTAAAAAATAAATGATTGATGGTATTAAAATAAATTTTCTAAGAATGACTTTAGAATTTATTTTATTAAATCTTTTTCTTTTCTAAAAAATTTACCCTAAACTGACGTGGCATTTTCAAGTCACATGGCATGTTGGTGTGGCTTTTTCTCACAGCATAAGGGCTTATCTGGCCAAATTTGAGAGTTTAGGGGTGCAATTGGTCAAAATTGAAGTCTGGGAGTTTATTTGGCAGTTTATAGAAAGTTTGAGGGTGAAAAAGTACATTAAGGCTTATATAAAGTTATCATATCCATATATATACAATGATTTATATATTAAAAGGAAATATAATTGTTTTAAAGCAATAAAATCTTTTTATTTTATAAACTATTACAAAATTCAAATTATTTGGTGTACGGACTCGGGTTGGGTTCAGGTTTGGGCTCGGGTTGTCTCGGGTTCGGTCGGATTCGGGATGTAGAGTTTGTTTGGTCAAATCGGGTTTGGTGGGGTTCGGACTTGGACGGTTTTCAGGTTCATTTTTCCACCTTTAGTTCTACTCCTAGAACTATCTAGTCTGGGGTACGAAAAGTTATTAGGAAAATACTCCCTCTATCCTAAATTATGTGTCCATTTTAACTAATTCACACATGACAAGAAAAGTAGTTACATTTAAAAAGTTTATGCTATTTTCTTATTTATTTCCAATTTTACCCTCTCTCCCTCCTTCCACTCATTCTCTCTCCTCTCCAAAGAATTTAAAAGAAGTGAAATTTTGAAAATAAACCATAAAGTAAATGAGGGTAAAATGGGAATCTGTCAATTTAATGCTCTTTAGAAACTGTAAGTGGACATTTATTTGGGACAAAATTTTCTTTCAAAAGTGGACACATGTTTTGGGACAAAGGGAGTACTTTTTGTCCCTCCTGGTTTTACCGCATGTTATCCCACCTAATAATTAAGGTAAAAATTTAATTACAAGTTTAGTCTATGTAGGAGCCTTTTTGTGTGAATTCCTGGCCTAGTCCGGCTCGGTTTGGGTTCAAGCCGTCCCCAATTTTTTCAGAAGAAAAAGATGGGTTTTTGTTGGGCTTAATTAAACCAAGCCTATTTAAATTAATTATGTGTCATGTTCTTATTGGTGTGTTACAAAAGTTTAGTGTGTGAGTGGGTACATGGGATTAAAGCTCATGTAAACCTTGGTGTATAAACCTTAATTTGTGCCGTCAGTAGCTAAGTTGAGAAACCAAAAAAAAAAAAGAAAAAAGAAAATTAAAGCCTGTTTCGTTGGTGTTTGAAGCCGAGCTACGGCTATATGGCTATTTGCTTATTTGGTGAAATAAAGTTTGATTTGTGATTTTGGTTATTGAGATATTGCTTTGGTTTTCTAGCTTCTACATTTGGTATTAGAGCCATAAGATCCTGATGGCTACAAATATGCAGTTTGTGCAAACTCCATCAATCAAATTTGATGGTAAAAACTTGTTTCAAGAGTGGGTTGTTCAGATGCGATTTTTTCTAAAATCGTTAGATGTATGGGATGTTGTTGAAGAAGGATTCGTTCAACCAGAAGATACTACTGGTTGGACAACTGCACAGAAGAATGAATTGAAAAATCTTCGCAAGAAAGATGATCGACTATCCATCATATAATGCAGTGTGTTGAGATGTCAGCCTTTCAGAAGCTGATTGATGTGAAGTCATCAAAAGAAGCATGGGATACCTTGATTGAGTCCTATCAAGGTGTAGCACCAGTTCAAAGGGTGAAGTTGCAGACATACATGAGGCAGTTTGAGCTGCTTCAATAAGAAAAGAATGAGACGATAACTATAGCATTATTTTTCGAGGACGCAGAAATTGTTAACAATATGAAGGCCAATGGTGAAACCATTACTGATGTTCAGATTATGGAGAAAATTCTTCGGACCTTAACCGAGCGATTTGATGTTATCGCTACCATTGAGGAGTCGAAGGACCTGAAAACTATGACTATTGATGGTTTGCAGGGAACTTTTGAGGCACATGAATATAAGTTAGATGAGAGGTCTACAGGAACTGTTGAACAGGCACTGAAAGCTCAAATTGATGTGAAGAATGAGAAAGTTGAATCATCAAATAAAGGCGAATCCAGCCAGCAGAGGGGCAGAAATTCCAGGCCTGGTCAAAGGCAAGGTGGAAGAGGTTTCGGCAGAGATAATTTTGATCGCAGAGGCAACTTTGATCGAAAAGGTAATACTGATCAAACTCGTGATATGTCTAATGTTCAGTGTTATAAATGTCAGAAGTATGGGCATTATCAGTCTGCATGCAAGTCACATATTCAATGTCATAATTGTGGCAAGTATGGCCATTTTAGTAGAGATTGTCGTTCGAAGAGACAGGAAAATAGAGATCATCATGCGAAAGTTGCAGGGAATCGTGGTGATTGCACCGAAACATTGTTGCTAGCTAGTTCAGATAGTGCATATGGCTATGATAGCCAATGGTTGTTGGATACAGGTTGCAGTAATCATCTTAGTGGAAATAAGTCTTTGTTTTCTGATTTTGATGATTCGTTTCGTAGATCAGTGAGACTTGGTGATGACCGGTCCATACCGGTATATGGGAAAGGCAAGATTGGCATCAAGCTAAAGGATGGGACATTGAATTTTATTTCGGAAGTTTTTTACTCTCCAAATGTCAGTAAGAATTTATTAAGTGTGGGGCAGTTAGCTGAAAAGGATTATGATTTGCACTTCAACAAGCATGGCTGCACTATTTACGATGCTAATAATCGTATGAATGCAAAGGTAAAAATGTCTAGAAACCGTTTGTTTCCTTTACAGCTTAATTATGATGAACCTTTTTATCATGCCTCTGTGATTGTTGATGATAATTGGCTTTGGCATATGAGATTTGGGCACTTGAATTTTCGTAGTCTTGATTTCCTTGCTATGAAGAAATGGGTTTCTGGGTTGCCAGGTTTTAAAGTTCCTGACAAAGTTTGTGAGACTTGTGTTTTGGGAAAGAAGCATAGGGAAGTCTTTCCTAAAGGACAGGCTTGGAGAGCAGCTAGACCACTTGAACTTGTTCATTCAGATTGATGCTCTATGGAGGTTCCTTCCATTGGTGGTAGTAAGTATTTTATCAGTTTCATTGATGACTTTAGTAGAAAGGCCTGGGTTTATTTTTTGAAGCATAAATCTGATGCTTGTGATGCTTTCAAGAAGTTTGCGTTCTATGTTCAGAAGCAAAGTGGGTATAGTCTTAAAATTTTGAGAACAGATAGGGGTACTGAATATACTGTATGTGATGATTTCTTGGAGAAACATGGTATTTTGCATCAGGTGTCTGCTAGGTACACAACTCAACAGAATGGGGTAGCTAAAAGGAAGAATAGAACTGTCATGGATATGGTGAGATGTATGCTGCATAGCAAAAATTTGCCGAATGGTTTTGGGCTGAGGTTGTTGCTTATGCTATTTATGTTCTGAATAGGTGTTCTACAAGGAGTGTTCTTGACAAAACTCCACAGGAAGCTTGGACTAGGAACAAGCCCAACATTGGGCATCTTAAGGTATTTGGCTGTATAGCTTTTGCTCATGTGCCTGATGAGTTGCGAATGAAGCTGGATGACAAAGCTGAAAAGTGTATTTTTATTGGCTACAGTCATGAGACAAAAGGGGTTTGTTATACCAGATACAGATGTTTTGACAGAAGCTCAGAAGGAAGAATTGTTAAGTCTTCATTATAAAGATCGTTTGGCTCTTACCTTTATTCGAATGAATATGAGTGTTGGATTGTCAGTTTTTGATGAGATTTATAATGCGAAATCGTTAAAAGAGGCATGGAATATTTTGATTCAAACCTATTCTGATCAAACTTGTGATATGGATGAAAAATTTGTTGATGGGAAGGAAAAAATATTTGATGAAGAAATATCTCGATTATCAAAAATCGAGGTTGAAGATCTTGGTTTAAGGGAGGCTATGTTGGGTTTAATTAAACCAAGCCTATTTAAATTAATTATGTGTCATGTTCTTATTGGTGTGTTACAAAAGTTTAGTGTGTGAGTGGGTACATGGGATTAAAGCTCATGTAAACCTAGGTATATAAACCTTAATTTGTGCCGTCAGTAGCTAAGTTGAGAAACCAAAAAAAAAAAAGAAAATTAAAGTCTGTGTCGTTGGTGTTTGAAGCCGAGCTACGGCTATATGGCTATTTTGCTTATTTGGTGAAATAAAGTTTGATTTGTGGTTTTGGTTATTGAGATATTGCTTTGGTTTTCTAGCTTCTACAGTTTTTGAAAGATGGCGCCAAATGAAATGAGGAAAACTTGCAATAATCGGGCGAGAATTCCTGCGGAGAGGAAGTTTCAATTTCAAGGAACAAATGAGGATGAAAAAGATGGGAAAATAACTTTGTAATAAAATTTTTAAGCTTAAAACATAATCAAAACCTTTATTATTGTATGAAATTCATAGGCAAACAATGTAAGAGGAGGCTTGGAAGAAAGTGAGAGGAGAGAAATCAAAAGATTACAGAGCTTTGAAAGATAATGAAGGAGGAAGCTAAAATTGTTGTGATTGTAAGGAGCTTGTCTCATTCTGAGGATGAAGTTGTTGTTATGATAAGATTGTGTTGTTCATCAAAACTGAAAACGCCATTTCATAGCCATTTTCCTATCTGGTTCGTATCTTTCACCGTTGGTTCCTTGGCCATGATTCTTGCTACCAGAATCAACTTATCTACAGTAGCATCTTTGATCATGGTAGAGAATATGATGCGCCAAGAGCTTATCATGGTCTTGAAGAACACAATGGAGACAATGGAGATCATGGAAAGGAGGCTCAAGGAGTGCAAGGAAGCATGGACAAGCTTAAAGGAGAGGATGGAATCGCAATTCATCATGGAGATGCCATTAAGATGCCATTTGATCCTTTAAAGATGCCTTTAGGTCCGATGACTAAAGCAAGGGCTAAGAAGTTCAAAGATGCTTTAACAAGTCTTGTTCGACATCATCTTGAAGGTTTAAAGTCCATTGAAGATCAATTGAAGAGCATTGATGTCGATAAGCCTAGGAATATTCCCAACGATTCCAAGAGATGCACCCTACTTGAAATCGTTGAACCCTAGGGCTTGCATTGTGTAATTCGGCCATATGGGCCTTAATTCTATCTTAGATTAGTTAATTATATAGTTTAGACCTTGATTAGGGTTGGGCCTTGTTCAATTAAGTCCAATCCTTATCTATTTTACCTATTGGTTGTATTTTAGGATAGTTTCTAGATTGTTCCTATGTGTAAACCGCCCTTAGCCTTGCATTGAATGCTAGGTCGGTTTTGAGGGGTATTTGGAGTAGGATTTGCGTTATCTTTTGCCTATATAAGGGCACCAATATCTCTTGTAAATACAAGTCAAGTTATCAATAAAATTGAGAGGTTTATTCACCCATATCGATTATTTGGCTTCATTGTTCTACTTTGAGCAAACTTAGGGTTCTTAAATCTTGTAAAGTCCTAGCAAACAATTAGGTTGTGTGAGCTTAATTGTATGTGAATTTTGTGATCTTAAGTTAACAATTGCAGGTCTAATTGAAGACTTAAGGCCGACAAACGAAGAGGATTGCTTAGGTGAAAATCATCGATTTTACTCATCAAGGAGTGGTAGTAGTTCTAGTCGACTTTGGTGGCTATTCAAAGGGTAGATTTGAATCTAACACAACTAGATTCCTATCAATTGGTAATCAGAGCATAGGTTGTCATCTTCAATCGGTAAATCTATCCTTCTATTCATCATTCATCAAGTTTTCATCCATCAAAGTTCATCCACCTCATATCGCATCATAGCTTGAAAAATCAAAATTCAGAAACTTCGAAAAATCATTGTGGATTCATCTTAACTCCGTTTGCTTTGAAATTTCAGATTTGAGGTCCTTATAACTAGTAGTTATATCGAAAATATAAAAAAATTTCGACCAGAAACTTGTGAATTTTGTTCTGGATTCGTTTGAGTTCGGAAAGCTTTGAAATTTGAGCTATAGACTTCTTTTACAGTGATCTTTCTGGGAAAAATACTGAAAAAAATCAAAAAAATCTGTGGTGTTATCGACTTTTTGCAGGAACTACGGTTTTTGTTTTGGGAATTTGGGGATTAGGGTTTATCTTGTGCAATTGATTCAATTTGTTGCAATTAACCCTAATTGATTGTTTTATTGAGATTCTTGGGTTGTTTTTGCTGTGAATTAAGGTTTAATTTGAAGAATTTCAGGTTGAAACCCTATTGGAGACAAGTGGTACAAAATTGGATCTAAGTGATACTAGGGTTTTTAACTAATCAATTTGATTGAATTGTGTTGCAATTTGGGTTGCTTTGATTGCGATTTGCAGGTTCCTTGGAGTAAGGATTGAATTGAGTTTGAGATCTACATAAGTGGTTTGGTTTGGATTGAGATCACTTTCCTTTGATTCACAAAAATTTTGCTACTAATTGTTTGTTCCTCAAGTAGGTCACGAGAAGAAAGGAGTTCTCTAACGAGTTGCTCTTATTAGGCCAATTGAAGCTAGTAAAAGGCATAATCTTGTAAGATCATCAAGAGAGTAGTGGACCGCCAATCCATAGGTTGAGTGCAAACACGAGAGCACAAAGGTATACACACACACACACACTTGTAAGGAATTTTTACTACTAACCTTTGTTCTTGTGTAGGTACCATGGGAGATAGACAAGAAGAGCAAAATCAAGAAGTAAATACAAATGCCTTGTTACAACAAATAATTCAACAACTTGGCACCGTGACTACTAGATTGGATGCCTTAGAAACTTGAAATCAACAAGCTCAACAAGGAGCTAATGCCGCACAACCTAATGATCAAGAAGACCGACAACAAGCTCAAAGGCAAGTTGTTAGGAGAATGGATCCTATGGAGAGATTGAGGCAACAAGAGCTTAGAGGTCAAGCCATCAATGACAATCTGCGGCCTAGAAAAAGAGTTGAGAGAGAGGAGCCTAAAGACAACATCAAATACAAAATCCCTAAATTCAATGGGAGAGGGTCACCAGCGGATTACTTGGAGTGGGAGTCAAAATTGGACATGTATTTTGATTATCATCCCTATGCCGAATCTAAGAAGGTGCAAATTGCTATCCTTGAGTTTGCGGAGAATGCTTTGAATTGGTGCAATCAAGGAGAAGAAATTTGGAGAGGCCTATTGAAACTTGGTTGGAATTGAAGAGTCTCATGAGAAAGAGATTTGTTCCAAGTTTCTATGTCAATTCTCTTTATCAAAGCTTGCAATCTTTGAGGCAAGGAACAAGGAGTGTTGATGAGTACTATTCGGAGATAATGTTGTTGATGTCTAGGGTTGAGGTTGATGAAGCTCCACAAGCCACTATGGCTAGGTTTATGGCGGGTTTGAATAGAGATATACATGACATAGTGGAGATGCAACAACACTATGATGTTGAGGAATTGCTTCAACATGCTTTGAAGGCCGAAAGCCAAGTTAAAAGGAATGGTACTAAGAAGAGTTTTGCATCATCATCAAGCTCATGGAAGACTCCAATTAAGAAAGATGAGAAAAGTTTCAACAAGGAGAAGGAGGTAGCGCAAAAGGGAGTGAGCCCTAAATCCGATTCTGAGTCTTCATCAAGTTCTTCTTCTAAAGCTCATGTTAAGTGCTTTAAGTGTCAAGGATTTGGACATTATGCTAAGGATTGCGTTAATAAGAAGGTTATGTATCTTAATGAGCATAATGAGATTGTGAGTGAAGATGAAGATTTTACTCTAGGATCTAGTGGTGATGGAGATGATGAAAGGGGATTTGCGCATGATGATGAGGATGATGATGATGGTGCTACACCGGCACTCATGAACCTAGTTGCAAGAAGAACTTTAAGTGCCTATGTTAAAAGAGATGTGCGCAATCAAATGGAGAATTTGTTTCATACTAGGATGTATGTGTGTGGGAAGCCTAGTAGTGTGATCATTGATGGAGGAAGTTGTACAAACATAGCTAGTGTGTAATTAGTGAAGGAGTTGTCGTTGCCCACTACCAAACACTCTAAGCCTTATAGTTTAGGATGATTCAATGATAGAGAGGAGATTAAGGTTAACAAACAAGTTTTAGTCTCTCTTTCTTTAGGTAGGTACAAGGATGAGGTGCTATGTGATGTTCTTCCAATGCAAGCATGCCATGTTTTACTTGGTCGACCATGGCAATATGACAACAAGGTCCATAATGATGGTGAGACAAATAAGTATTCTTTTGTTTGTGGTAAGCATCCTATTACTTTGATTCCTTTATCACCTCAAGAAGCTTTAAAAGATCAATTGAAATTGAAAGAGGATTTTCCTAAATTGGAATCTGAATATAGGGCTAAAGAAAAGGCTAAGAATGCTAGTTCTAGTGTGAATTGCGTTGAAAACAAATCTGTTTTGGTTGATAAGCATGCTAGTTCTAAGAAAGTTTTTAAAGAGTGTATGTTAGCTACTGAGAGTGAGATTAAAGAAGTTTTGAATGATAATTCTATTTTGATCTTGCTTTTGCTTAAAAATACACTTGTTGCTACTAACAACTTGGAAAGAGAGCTTCCAAGCAACATTGTTTCTCTTTTGAGTGATTATGTAGATGTGTTTTCTGAGGAAATTCCTAGTGGTTTACCACCAATTAGAGGGATTGAACATCAAATTGACTTCATCCCTAGGGCACAAATACCTAATAAGCCAGCTTATAGGACAAATCCTGAAGAAACTAAGGAGTTGGAGAAGCAAGTTGGTGAGCTACTTCAAAAGGGGTTTGTGCGCGAAAGCCTTTCTCCATGTGCAGTTCCTGTTTTGCTTGTTCCTAAGAAAGATGGAACTTGGAGAATGTGTGTTGATTGTAGGGCAATAAACAACATAACGGTAAAGTATCGTCACCCTATTCCTAGATTAGATGATATGCTTGATGAATTGCATGGTGCTTGCTTATTTTCAAAGATTGATCTTAAGAGTGGATATCATCAAATCCGCATGAAAGACGGTGATGAGTGGAAAATTGCCTTTAAAACTAAGTTAGGGTTGTATGAATGGTTAGTTATGCCTTTTGGATTGACTAATGCACCTAGTACTTTCATAAGGCTAATGAATCATGTTTTGAGAGCTTATATTGGCAAGTTTGTTGTTGTTTATTTTGATGATATACTCATGGAGTTTAATACAGGTATCGACGGATATATCGAACGGATATATCGACGGATATATCGAGGTATCGATGAAATTCAAATATAAGTGGTCCCAAATGCACTAAAATGACGGATATTTATAGTAAACGTTTGAATTTTGCCTTGAAATTTTGACCAATTCTTATTTACATATTTCCACATGTTTTAGAATCAAGATATGATAAATAGAGTATATGTAGACATTATTTTTTATTTTTTTTTTATATTTTTTACTGCGAAAAGTGTATATAATATGTATAAATCAACTATACTAATTTAAACACACATTTATTTTATCTTCAAAATGATGTTTACCAAATTAACCACTTCATTAAATGTAAAAATTATATGATTTCTTTTCTGAAGCAAGAAATTACTATATTATATTTATAAATGCATCATTTTACATTATTTTAGTCACAAAACACAATCCAAAGCACAAATACAACCTACATTGAATTTCTTGGAGACTCAAAATCACTACTACCGTAGTTACCACTGCTATAAGTTCTACTAGGCATGGATGTATCATCTCCCCCGGGGGCGGTAATCCAGTTAAAATATTCAAGTCATGACATATAAGGTTTATAAACCACCATATAATTGTGCACATATTCCAAATATGCCTCTCGACTAATACTTGTTAGCCATCCAATAGGGGGGCACTCACCCGAAACAACGTCCGCGTTTGGCTATTGCACCGGATGCTCATTATAAGTCTGTTGTTCAAGTGGATACTCTAGATACATGTTAGATGAAACCGATGATTCAAACTCATTTGCTCCAGATCTAGTACCATAACTAGAATTTGATTCAAAATGCCCTCCATATCCAAATGAACTAGATGCAGTCGTTAAACTCATTGAGCTAAACTCATCAGTGAGTTCACGCATTGCTCTTCTCCCTTTTCTATTTTTGGCCCCATGCCCAGCTCTACAAGATCCATGATTTTCATCTTGTGTTGCATGTGTGAAATCTGCCTCACATGGAAAAAGACTGTATGGTACATAATCACTCCCATAATTGTCACCATACCTGCTTGCATCTTCTGCTCCACTTTGTCCATCCCCACCTTGAGTACCTGTTGTTGTAGTTCTGCCTTCATTTCCCCCATCATCATCATCATCATCACATCTTCCGTGAGCTGAAGAACCTCTAAATTTAGGTTGGGAATCGAATCCAGGTGGAGGACCAACTATTTCATCTGTTGAACATTCTAGACCAACCTCTTCAGACATCACTTTGTCGACATCAATCCCAAATTCTTCAGCATGACTTCTAATTTGCTGATCAGGATTTCTATCACGATCATCTAAATACACATGCCTAATCCATTGAAAAAGAGGATATTCTTCTTCATCACCAATGTCAACAGAAATATCAAGAATATTCAAAGAATCTTGCTCAGTCTCCTCTTGTGCAGCTTCCATGTTTCTAACTTGTAATCTCATATTATAGTAACAATACACAAGATTCTGCAGAGATTTATGTGCTAACCCAGGTGTCGAATACCAACACTTGAACGAAAAATTATCGAGAAACCCGGGTCTATCTCAAACCGAATCACTTAAACGAAACAATTATTTGTATTACACTATTACCACAGTTTTGTATAAATGACTTCAATTGCTAATATTTTTGAAAAAAATGAAATAATTCATCGAAATGTCGCTTATATTTTTAATCCTAAATGTAAAAACGAAAAAAAAAATATTTAATTTAATATGGATATTTACGGATATATCGAGATTTATCGAGATATCGATAAATATCGACGGATACACGGATATATCGACGGATATTCCGTGACATTGAAATTTTTATGGATATTTATATCGAGGTGTACAGATTCGGATATATCGACGGATATATCGAGATATCGACGGATATTTAATTCCATGGATATACTTGTGTATAGCCAAAACCTAAATCATCATATTGAGCACTTGCGTTGTGTGTTAGATGTACTTAGGGTTGAGAAGTTGTATGCTAACCTTAAGAAGTGCACCTTTTGCACAAACAAGCTTGTTTTTCTTGGTTTTGTGGTGTCATCACAAGGTATAGAAGTTGATGAGGAAAAGATCAAAGCCATCAAAGATTGGCCAACCCCCACCAACGTTGGTCAAGTGAGATCTTTCCATGGCTTAGCCGGATTCTATAGGAGGTTTGTTAAGGACTTTAGCACCTTAGTCGCCCCTATTACAAGTGTGATGAAGAAGAATGCACCATTCAAGTGGGGAAAAGAACAACAAGAAGCATTTGAGACCTTTAAGGAAAAATTAACTAATGCTCCTTTGCTTGTTTTACCTAACTTTAACAATACTTTTGAGATTGAATGTGATGCATCAGGGGTTGGAATTGGAGCTGTTTTAATGCAAGGTGGCAAGCCCGTAGCTTATTTTAGTGAGAAATTGAATGGGGCTGCATTGAATCATCCAACCTATGACAAGGAGTTGTATGCTCTTGTAAGAGCATTACAAACTTGGCAACACTATCTTTGGCCTAAAGAGTTTATGATTCACACGGATCATGAAAATTTGAAGTATTTGAGAGGCCAACAAAAGTTGAACAAACGACATGCTAAGTGGAGTGAGTTCATTGAGAGTTTTCCTTATGTGGTGCGCTACAAACAAGGTAAGGAGAATGTTGTAGCCGATGCTTTATCAAGGAGGTATGTCTTACTTTCCATGCTTGATTCTAAGTTTCTTGAATTTGAGTTTATTAAGGAATTGTATGCTAGTGATGCTTTCTTTGATGAAATCTTTAAAGCATGTGAAAATTCTGGATTTGGAAAGTACTATAAGCATGATGGATTTTTGTTTAAAGAATCTAGATTGTGTGTGCCTTCTTGCTCATTGCGTTATGTTCTTGTGAGGGAATCGCATGAAGGGGGTTTAATGGGTCACTTTAGTGTTGATAGAACATATGAGATATTGCATGAACACTTCTTTTGGCCTAAGATGCGATATGATGTAGGAAAGCATGTTTCTAGTTGCATTTTTTGTTTGCAAGCTAAATCTACATCTAAGCCTCTTGGATTGTATACTCCTTTGCCTATTCCTCATGAACCATGGACTCATATTAGCATGGATTTTGTGTTAGGTTTACCTCGTTCTAAGAGAGGTAAAGATTCTATCTTTGTGGTTGTTGATAGGGTTTCTAAGATGGCACACTTTATTGCTTGTACAAAAACGGATGATGCCATTAATGTAGCTAACTTGTTCTTTAAAGAGATTGTTAGATTACATGGAATGCCTATTGTGAGTGATAGAGATGCTAAGTTCTTAAGTCACTTTTGGAGAACTTTGTGGGCTAAGTTAGGTACTAAGTTTTTATTTTCAACTACTTGTCATCCTCAAACCGATGGCCAAACTGAAGTATTTAATAGGACTTTGTCAACCTTGCTTAGGGCATTAATTAAAAAGAACTTAAGAACTTGGGAGGATTGTCTACCTCATGTTGAATTTGCATACAATAGAAGCATACATAGTACTACTGGATATTCACCTTTTGAAACTGTGTATAGCTTTAATCCTTTAACCCCATTGGATTTGTTGAGTTTACCTTTGAGTGTGCAAGTCGACATGGATGGTGAAAGAAAGGCCGAATTTGTTAAGGAACTTCATGCTAGGGTTCGAACTCAAATTGGGAAGAAAACACAACACTACATGAAGGTTGCTAACAAAGGGTGCAAAGAGGTCATCTTTGAACCTGGTGATTGGGTTTGGTTGCATCTAAGGAAGGAGAGGTTCCCTGAAAGGAGAAAGTCTAAGCTCTTACCTCGTGGAAATGGTCCATTCCAAGTCATGGAGAGGATCAACAACAATGCATACAAGCTAGATCTTCCTAGTGAATATGGCAATGTAAGTGCTACTTTTAATGTTTCAGACTTATCCTTGTTTAATAATGATGCAGATTTGAGGACAAATCCTTTTTAAGGGAGAGGGGATGATGCGCCAAGAGCTTATCATGGTCTTGAAGAACGCAATGGAGACAATGGAGATCATGGAAAGGATGCTCAAGGAGTGCAAGGAAGCATGGACAAGCTTAAAGGAGAGGATGGAATCGCAATTCATCATGGAGATGCCATTAAGATGCCATTTGATCCTTTAAAGATGCCTTTAGGTCTGATGACTAGAGCAAGGGCTAAGAAGTTCAAAGATGCTTTAACAAGTCTTGTTCGACATCATCTTGAAGGTTTGAAGTCCATTGAAGATCAATTGGAGAGCATTGATGTCGATAAGCCTAGGAATATTCCCAACGATTCCAAGATATGCACCCTACTTGAAATCGTTGAACCCTAGGGCTTGCATTGTGTAATTCGGCCATATGGGCCTTAATTCTATCTTAGATTAGTTAATTATATAGTTTGGACCTTGATTAGGGTTGGGCCTTGTTCAATTAAGTCCAATCCTTATCTATTTTTCCTATTGGTTGTATTTTAGGATAGTTTCTAGATTGTTCCTATGTGTAAACCGCCCTTAGCCTTGCATTGAATGCTAGGTCAGTTTTGAGGGGTATTTGGAGTAGGATTTGCGTTATCTTTTGCCTATATAAGGGCACCAATATCTCTTGTAAACACAAGTTAAGTTATCAATAAAATTGAGAGGTTTATTCACCCATATCGATTATTTGTCTTCATTGTTCTAGTATGAGCAAACTTAGGATTCTTCAATCTTGTAGAGTTCTAGCAAACAATTAGGTTGTGTAAGCTTAATTGTTTGTGAATTTTGTGATCTTAAGTTAACAATTGCAGGTCTAATTGAAGACTTAAGGCCGACGAACGAAGAGGATTGCTTAGGTGAAGATCATCGATTTTACTCATCAAGGAGTGGTAGTAGTTCAGTCGACTTTGGTGGCTATTCAAAGGGTAGATTTGAATCTAACACAACTAGATTCGTATCAGAATACTTCCTTTTTTGAGCTTATTAACAATAGATATTTTTCATCTTTTGAATTTGTCACTCTTCTAGTAATCACAAGTCGCCTTTAGGGGTCGTTTTTCCTAGTCTGGAGACGTTAGGATTCCCTGTGAAGTCAACGGCTCTGTTTCGATTCCTCCCCTCTGTTGCCCGAATGTCATTTTTGGACTTAGGAACAGCTTCCGGCCATAGTTATTACCCCCCCCCCCCCCGCCGCGGAAATAGAACCTGAGCAAATCCCTCACATGCCACCAAGCCACACTTCCAATTGTTTTCCCGTCATGGGCTTCGTCCACGTGAAGTCCTGCAGATTAGTACCAATCAGTATTTATTCGTGCCATGTAAATAGGGCTGCTCATCAGTCGGTTTCGGTTTTTTTTGTCGGTTTTTTCAATTTTTATTTTGGTATTTGCATAACCGACCGAAACCTCAATGAAACTGATAAATTCGGTTTGTCGGTTTTCAATTCGGTTTTCGGTTTAGGGTTTATAAGTTAGATTATTAGATTTGTTTTGCATTAAAGTTAGATTATTAGTTTAATCATCATATATATTAGTTATAATAAGGTAGATTATTAGTTTATTATAACTAATAAAGTAATAATCATATATATAAATATAATTATAAACTAAAACTATATTTTATTTCATATATATGTATATAATAATAAAAATTTACTATATATATAAAAAGGTCGGTTTCGGTTCACTAACTTATGAACCGCCACCGAATCGAGAAACCGACTTTCCACACCGACTTGCACCGAAAAAACCGATTACACTGAACCGTTTGTACCGTTTACGATTCGGTTCGGTCGGTTCTTGCACAGCCCTACATGTAAAGATAATTGTAATTTCACTTAATTTTAAATGAAATACATCACTGATAATTGTTTTCTGCCGTAGGAAGCTTAGCTAATGTTGTGACAGAATGGCACAGCCCAATGTGTTACTTTTGCTTTGGGCCTTATGCCATGTGAGAAAGTGGCCCATGTGTTGCATTTACATGTCTTTTGGGCTATTAGGTCAGGAAAATGGGCCTTTATGTTTATGTGGTATTTAATGGGCCCATTTACCCAATATATGTCTACATTTATTGGGCCAAGTATGTGTGTGTGAATAATAAATGAGAAATTGGACCAATTTGATGTGTGTTTGAGAGGAAATGGGTGAGTGTGTTTTGGGCTTGGATTTATCTCGGTTTTGGCCCTTAATAACCCTGGTTATAAATAAGGAGAATTTAAAGGGTAAATCCTTAATTTTAGAATATTATTGAATATAGTTTTAGAAATTATATTAACTTTTTCCAATAACGCGTTAGATGGGATATTAGACAGTAAAATTAGGCGGGTCAAGTAACCTTGAGTATAGGGACTAATAAGTCATCAATTAATGCTTATTTTCTATGTTATTTTACCATGTTTTTATGACTAACTATAGCTATTTTTTCTAGAATAGTTCATCTTTGATGTCTAAGGTCATTTAGGAGGCTTATTTTAAGAAGATGAAGGGAGCAATATTTTTGGAGCTATTTGGAGAAACTACTGATTTTCGGCCCATTAAGCCCAGATAGCTAAGCCTGAACTTCTGAAACCTAAATCTGATGATCTATGGCCCAATTAGATGTTTTCAAGTCCAATTAAGAAGTCAAAGTTTAATCAGTAGTTATGATATAGTAATGATGCAGCATTGCTGAATCCTATCCAGAATAGGACTTCTCATGTGCAGTTTTGGAAGAAAATTCATAACTTTTGATCAAGAGTTCAGAAAAATGCAAATGAGGTACCGTTAGAAAGAGGATTTCAATCTCTACTATTTTATGTTTATCTCAAAACATAATTTTGTCTTTCGAATGGATGATTTTGCGCCTGAAGATTTTGGACAAAATTGGTTTTCTCCTACGACTTGGAGATTGTTTTGGACGGATTTCCAGCTGGTTTTGATGACATGGAGCTCAATTATTGGCCACGGTGTATCCTAATTATTGAATGGATTGTTTACAAAGTCAATTATTGAATGGATTGTTTACAAAGTCATGATTTGTAATTTCATGATGGATTTGTAAATTTTAAAAATTGAAAAAAAATGATTTTTTATAATTTCATGATAGATTATATGTATGTGCCACTTAAGCAGATTAATAGTTGAGAGATTAAAGTATTAAGTTTTACAAATTGAAGTGACCAAATCGTCCAAGTCCTATCCAGCCCATGAGTACCTCTAGTGCGACGTAAGCGGATTAAAGGTTGAGTGGTTAAAATAATCAATTTTACAAATTTAAGTAACCAAATCGCTATTTTTTTTTGTTTGGTGACCAAATTATAAATTTACATAAAGTTAAGTGATTAAATTTGTAATTTATCCTTTTTAATATTTAGAAACATGCAAATAACTTATATACCCTAGACAATTTTACAAAACTACCAAATACCAATTACGAAATGACAAAAAACCAACCATAAAAACAAATTATAAGGGAGAGGGGGTGGACAATTTTGCCAATTTCCCCCTCTCTTTATATATGTTTATAATGATGTAAGATTAATTAATATTTGAATAAATTAATATTAAGATTAAGACATGTTCTTGTTCTCCTCCACAAGCCTCTGTTCTAAAGATCAATACTGATGCATCGTTTATGCAATGCTCACATGAAGCTAAATTGGGAGTGGTCATGCGTGATTCCTCTAGCAACCATTCAATTTTCTGCTTGCAAGAGAGTTTCCCATGTCCCTGATGTGTTACATTCAGAGATTTTATCCATTCACTGCGGCTTACTTGTTTCTCGTTTAAATGCTGCAGATAGATGTGTTGCAGAAAGTGATTACCTGCTAGCCATTCAAGAAATTGCCAAAGGTCCTGTATCAACTTAGGAAGGAGCCTGCCTTATTGATGAAATTCAGTCCCTTGCTGCCTCTTTTACTTTGTGTCCTTTTTCCCATGTCCAACGTGATGCCAATGTTTTAGCTCATAGAATTGCACAACTGGACTTAATAATTGATGTTAACTATGTTTGATATGAGGTTTTACCACCATACGTTTGTAACTGACTACTAATAATCAAAGTATTTTCACTTCTCAACAAAAAAAATAACAATGGCAACGGAAAAACTCATGCCGAAAGGCTTTACCAACGGCTTCAGGCTTCACTATAGCTATACCAACATAATGTCATTTATTAGTGAATTAATTTACTCGATTATTTATTAGTACTCCTTCAGTTCCATATTATCTGTTCACTTTGGGTCAAAGTTTTCTAACTTTGACCTTTAATTATAAAAAAATTATATAAAATTTTTTTAAAAAAAATATGTTTTGATTAAGTTAAGTATTAAACTTTTCAAAACATATTTTTTGAAAATTTGATTGTATATATATTTTTTGTAATTAAAGATCAAATACATGATTGGTTTGATTCAAAAGAAACAGATAATATGGGACGGAAGTCAGAGGGAGTATTATTTTGCATTGCAATACTCTTACAAATAAGAAACAATGTTGAGAATCCTTATATTTTTTCACATCAAAAACATAAAAAAATAAAAGAACTTGATAACATGGGGGAGAGCCTTTAAAACTTTGATGGAGGGGACCAAAACAAGAATTCCCCTTTGTAAACGAAACGTAGATTAATTGATGTTCCTCTTTTATTATTTTTTTTGGTAAATTAATTAGTGTTATTTAATTAACATCATAACACATAAGAACTTAAGCTTAATTTAAATTTAAAAATGGAATAAAAACGCAGGAAAAGAAACGTTATAATGTCCTTTTGGATGGTAATTAATATGCATACATATATATGCGCATCTATATATGAGTAGGTGATGTGCATAAAGTTGTAATTAATTAGGAATTTGTTGTGTTGTATTGGAAAAGGCAAAAATGCAGGTGGTGGCAATAGTTATTGTAGGGGCTGCTATTTTGTACGCAAATGGCTTAGGTAGTGTTTATGGATTAATTGATGATATTCATAGGGAAAATAAGTTGGAGATTTATCACTGTAATCTTTTCCGTGGGAAATGGGCTACATTACCTCACCACAAACCTTCTTATACTTCTCAAACTTGTCCATTTTTATCCCAAGAGTTCGATTGTCTTAAAAATGGCCGCAATCGCACCGACTCTATTAGATATGTTTGGAGACTAGAAGCAGGATGCACCTATCCAACGTATACTTCCAATGAATGAATTCTTCTTTTTTACATTTCTTTTTCTTTTGAAAGATTGTAATTTACAATATATGTGTGTTTAATATGTAACAGGTTCGATGGTAAAAATTTCTTGAAGATATTTAAAGGGAAACGAATTATGTTTGTTGGAGACTCAATTGGGCACAGTCAATGGCTTTCCTTCTTGTGCATGCTCCATGCCTCGGTTCCTAAGGCCAAATATGTTCTAAATACCAAAGGAGACGTTTCTAAATTCAGCTTACCGGTAAAGGAATTGTACCCTTAATATCAAATGCTTTTACTTTTTTTTTCCCGACTTTTCGAGCATACAGATGGTTTATCATAGTGTCTGTCAAGAACCAAACCCGGGTGTCTTTCACCACAAATTCAAATCTTTTTCACTTTAGCAAACACCATATGCATCTCAATATTTGATTGCCAAAACATTATTCAAGTTTTTAAACAAATATATGGTGGGGATTTGTAGGAATAGAATGTGTGGATCAAGTTTTCCCGGAATGATTATCTGGTTGACATTGTTGGTGAGAAAAATAAAAGGATCCTAAAGCTTGACTCAATCAAGAAGGGAGCAGCAGTTTGGAAGGATGCTGAGGTGTTGGTGTTCAATACTTGGAATGAGGGGCTTCAATCTGGAATTAAGAAATCGTAAGGCAGCCCCTCCTCTATATATATATAATAATAATTTAATTGTTTTGGATATAATCAATTAATTAATATATTGGTGGTGCAAACAAAACAGATGGGATGTTATTCAAGAAGGCAAAACCACACACAAGAACTTGGATCAGTTAAAGGTATATGAGAAAGCCTTGAATACATGGGCCAAATGGGTAAACTCCACCCTTCACACCAACAAGACCAATATTTTCGTGCAGGGTCCTTCCCCTGATCATACCAAGTAATTAAGCTCTACCCCTTTTAATTGTTTATTGGTTTATTAGTCTTTTTGCCCCTTGAATTATGAGTCTAAGGATAGTTTGTCCCCTAAATTAAAATCGAGATAATTTGCTCCTTGAAAATTGAAATTCAGAACAATTTGCCCCCTTTGTTAGGGGAAAAATATCTTGAATTTGGGAAGTTTATGGGATAAAATATCCTGAATTTGGAATTTCATAGGGCAATATGTCCTCATTTGAAATTCAGGGGGCAAAAAGGCTAATAAGCCAATGCTTGTTATTGCAAAATTAGCACTTCCTTAACCTTAACCTCGTCTTGTTTGTTAATGTTGGTTAATTGAAGAGCCAAGACTTGCAAAAACCATACAAAGGCAAGCGGCATTGTACACCATGGAGAAGCAATTCTGGAGAAAGTGATTCACCGGATTTCCGAAGGAATACATTTTATGAATACAACGGCGCTGTCAGAAAAAAGAGAAGATGGACATCCTTCTGCCTATGGCGGCCACAAACCCGACCACTGCAACCAATGGTGTCTTCCTGGACTACCCGATGGAATGATTTCTTATATGCAGCTCTATTGCATAAGCTTGACAATTAGTCATGTTTTTTTTTCTTCTCACCAAAAATAGCCTTAATTATCTCTATCAAACAATGTCACAGCATCTAATTAGTAATTACAATACTTTGCTGCATGTAACAAGGAAATGCACAAAAACGCATACACTAGCTAGCTAATAAAAGTTGATGAGGAGTTTGATTTTTTTTTTTCCCGAGATGGATTAAACCTTGCGTTATTTAATTTCTTCACAATTTTACTTTTATTTTATGACTTTACACGGTTGTTGTGTTGTCATGTTATCTACTTATATGCTTATTATCTCTTTGCTAACTAGTTTCTCTTAATAAAATCTTTGTATTGGTGAAAAAAATGTTACTTTTTATCCTAAACCATTTTGAGTGAAAAAAAAAATGTTACTTTTTATCTTAAGCCATTTTGAGTATAACTTTATAGGCAGTCACGTATGACATCGAAGATCAATGATCAATCATCTTAAATCTTGATCATAGTAATTAAACGAATTTAACACATTCCCCTACTCTTTCTGCTTTTTGACTCTTTATTTTTTTGGATTTCTCATGTATATCTTTTTTTGGTACCGAAGCAATTAATCTTATTAAACAAAGGTCTGAACCCTGAATCAAAGGATAAAATACGCAGATCATAACAAAGGCATCACAAAGAAAAACCTAAGACCGATCAAATAACAACAATCTCAGCCTCTTCAATTTTCATTAAAAAAAAAAAAGACTTAGATAAGAAGGATATTAGTGCTTGTTGATGTGACCATCACGCGAAGCATGAATGCTGAATAAACCATGGAGTAGGAGCCAAAGGATTCAGAAGAAATAATCCAGCAAATTTTTTGATAAAATACTACCAATTTATATCATATACTATGCGAGATATTGAGCATTTCTTTTCCCTGTTTTAAAAGTGTAAGTCGACTGTTACACCAAGAACAAGTCTTCTATGTAATCTTCTGCTTGAATATATATTTCTCAACAGTATTACCTATATTCTTTTTACAGCTTTAGCAAAATATATCTGTTTCATCAGTATTCGGGAAAGAGTATATCAGCTTCCCTTTGAATAAAGCCAAGCAAAGAGATCCACTCTAAACTGCCAAGTACAAAATGATTTAGAGGGATATCATATCATCAGAAGATTAAATGAAGCTGGAAATAAGACTATCTCTACATTCTTCCTTCCTCACTGCTATTGTCCTCCTCGATCTGACTGCCCAACTTGACGATGTCTTCCACCAGAATTTTGCCATCTAATTTAAGCGATTAGAGTAGCAGTCACAAGAGTGAACAAATAAATCAAGTGGTCAACCAACAACATATAATTTAAACTGATGCATCAAGAAAGCAGCAATCTATATTTGATAAAACTACCCTTTCCCCATGCCCATTAAAGGATAGAGAAATTCATGTTGATGACTGAAAACATAACCGGATTTAGCTAGCTAATTTTTATCACTTGGCTCTCAATCATCCTTTATTCCTTTGTCATCACACATCATGCCGTCTCATTAAATGACACTTATTGGGGAAAATATGGACAAATTATAGGTTTGGTGATTTGCTGGTTATTCATAATGTGTCTTTCAACTATTGGACAGCCTTAAAAGCAGAATAAACAATCTATAATTATAGAAGAAAAGCAACAAGTATTTTAACAAGCCAAACAGAAATCCCGTCTCTCTATTTATTTGGACGGGAGGAAAAATAGTAAATGCATATCAGAAGAAAAAGTTTTGTTTAGCTGACCTCTATCTTTGGAAAGATTGCTGATGAGTTCTTGCACACCCTCCTTTCCAAGTGTATCCTTCAAGTATATAGCAGCTGCAGCCACCTCCTCAGGAGTGACTTTCCCATCGTGATCTCTGGAGACAGGAACAATTTTCACATGTTTGACCACACAGGTGCAAATAACTTTTCTTTTGGCAATATTAAAATTTATAATTCACTAGGACTCATTAAATAGCATTAAGCTTTTTGAGTTATCTATTGGCCTTATTGTGGATAAAACATTCATTCGTCCACATTTTTATTTTAAATAGATTGACCTTTATCACTAGCTCACTACTGCATCCTAATAACACAAATGTTCCAACTTTGAAAACTTTATTTCAAGGTAACCATGCCCTTGCAACTGTGTCATCTGAGAGTTGATGTGACAAAAAGCTCAAACTCCTTAAATCCCATTTCTATAACAGAGCATATAATTACTGTAATGAAACTTCACACTGTTCTCACAGCAACACAAAATAAAGTCAAAACAAGAAAAGCACAGAATCTAAAACCAAATTTGCACCTGTCGAGTATTCGCCAACGGTCACCTATTTTAGCATCCACATCATCAATTTCCTTCTCAAGATTTTGGAGCATAGCATCAACCTACAAGTGACAAGAATTGTATTACTTAATTTATGATCAGGAGGAAAAAACAACCACGCAACAGAACTCGGTTACAAGGAGTCATACTTTTTCTATAAGCACTGAAGAAACCTCATCACTTTCAGACACTTCACTAGAATGGTCACTTTCCTCCCGTGCAGCTTTATATGCCTTAATGGCATCCTTTTCACCATCTGTGCCCTCTTTCTCTACCATGCTATTATAAAGTTCTATCTGGCAAAATTGTTGATAACCAACATCAACAAAAAATAGAAAGGTAAAGAACCGGAAATTAAAAATTAATATTTTAAATTTTAAAATTAATCCTTATTTAAAGCTGAGTTGAAAATTTGCAGATAAAGGCTAAATAATAGTTCTACTAAACTAGTAAGTCAATCTGTGGCCCAAAAAAAAAAAGCAAGTCACTCCTGCATATCAACAAATCTAAAACATCTAGTCCAAAACAATTCGGTAAGAGCATTGCACAATATATGTTTTATTTATTATACTTGCTTAGTTGACTTGATCCATAACTCGTTAAACTAATATGCGGATATTATGCAAGCATAGTTCTTTGCAGCAACCAAATTGAGAGATATTAAGTTTATACCATACCTCCTTATTGACAAGACCCAGGAACTCCTCACGCTCTCTGCTCACAGACTGCATATCAGGAACAAAATGAAGTCAAATATACCCTGCAACTGGCAATACTAGGAAGAAAATAGAATCAAAAGATTGACGGTCAGTGAAGAAAATTTTGTAGAGTCCTCACAGATGCTGAAGCTAAAACAGCCAATGCACGACTGAGTTCACAGAGATGTTCTCGTTTTCCCAGTGCTCTTGCTATAGCTTGTTCTTGTGCTTCTCTAGCGGTTGGGATAGTCATCTCTTTCAATGCCACATCCTCTTCATCAGCTTTAGATTCCTTCATCCTTGCCCGCTTTTCTTCTTCTTTTTCTTCCTCCTACAAAGGTACCAATGTAGAACAAACAAAGCAAATTAAAAGAAGTGATCAAGACCTGAAAAGCAGCTTTTAGGCTCATTGTAAAACCTAAGGCAAACACTAGAAAACTAGAGGCCTCTGCTTACAAGCCTTAAGATTCTTCCAAAACATGCCACAAGCAGGATCGCTGACCCCATAACAGGCTTCAATGGTACGCAACCTACTTTCTCCAGTTCTTAAACAATAGAGGCTATGAGAATAATAACATAATAACAAAAAATCCTCTTTTAACCTTGATAAGTTCTTCCTGCATCTCAAGGTACTCCAGCTTCCTTCTCCTCTCTGAAACAGAATCTTCAGATGGTAAGGCTGTAATACCAACAGTATCCACAACTTCATCGGGGAGAGAAGTTAGGGTATCTCGAACGGCATCTTCTGGCTTCAGCTTTCCTGATATGAAGGCCCTACCAGAAATTACAGACAAGAATAATACAGATTCAGATATAATGAGGGGAAAAAAAAGGTAGACATTTTCAGCAAAGGATGAACCTCGGAACCCCCCAAAACATGGGAACATTGAGAAGCAAAAAAAAAAACGAAAACTTCAAATCACCTGGAAAGGATCAAAAGAGAAGATGGGACTGAGTGATTAAGAGACAGATCCAGCCAATCCCGAAGCTGCAGGCAGATGTTAACCATGTTAAAATCTGTATAAAAATCTGCTCATATTGCAATTGATTGACATAATAACCAAAACCAATAAAAACAAGAAATTAATAATAGCTTCCTCTAAGAATAGAATAGAATTAAAAAAAAAAAAAAAAAAAAAAACAAACAACAACAACAACAACAAAAAAATTGTGGCTTAAATAAAGCCATTCATAACAATTAAGAGAAGATCAATCTAGAAAGGAACCATGGAATTATGAGTACAAGCATCAAAGGACACCAAATTAAATAATTAAATTAATTAAGAAAATGTTGCAATAGATTACAAAGGAATGAAGAAACTTTCTTTCTTTCATCTTCTTTAATGTGGGTGATTTTGGCAAGTTAGGGTTCTTCTGCACAGGTACATGTTTGTTCAAATTTCATTATAGCACCAGATACCATTAAACAAGATATACGGTCTTACCAAAAGAGAATATATGCAAATCCAGAATTTAATTAAAACATCAGATTGCTCATCTCAAACAACTTGTTACTCCTGGTACAATTATTGCAGACTCTCAAGAACTTAATTGGCAAAGAGAAAATAAATAGCACATAAAAGATGAACCTGCTGACGCATTTCTTCTACTGAGACCACTCCAAGCATGCCTCGCTCCCTACAATCTTCACGAAGTTCATCTTCTGAAAGAGACTCCACACCCTCAGCTTGAATCAGCTTGTCATCATTCTTAATCCTAAAAACAAAATAATACCTTAAGTTTCTATCCTTATTATTCCGATAGGAACATATTTTCTTTTACCATGCTTATTCAAACAATTCCAACCTAAGGTGATTCCACAAAATGGGAGAAAACCAAAGAGCATTATAGAATTTGATCATCTAAACAAACAAAAGAGTCAAGCATACATTTTTGCAGAGAGAATTCCAAAAGCAACAGAAATTATAACATAAATGGCGATACAAGTAATAAAGTTTTCATGATCAAGCAGATACATGAAAAGAAAATGATGTTTGTTGACAAAACAGTTTTATATACTATAGAGTATAAAAACTTACAAGCACAGTTCTCAATATGCTAAAAACTTCACAGCACATTACAGATATAAACGAAGGCAAAGTGAGAGTTGGCAGGTTCCAGCACAATAGCTCTCCTCTCAACTTAAAAGCATTGAAGGAAACATGCCTATGCATTTGAAGTTCTACTTATATAAAGATCCTACACTATGTATTCCAAATCTCTAAGACTAAATTCTCAACATGAACAGCACCCATCCAGAAGTTTATATAACCTCAATAATGTTTTTCTAATGTAGCACAAGCAGTTAGGGTTCAAGGAATAAATTAAATAAAATTTCAACTTCAAAAAGGTATAGGAGAACCATGAACCAAGCAAAAAACTAGACACCTCTCCAAAAGCCAAGATGTAATCATCAAATCACAAGTAATTAAGCAAGATAAGATCATATGAACTTAAGTTAACTATGCAACCGGGATAACAGACAAGTTAAATGGAGCATATCCGAAAAAGTCCATTCACTTCTCTAGGTAAATTTTAACACGATCAAGATGTTCTGTCAAAGCAGGCGCAGAACATTTACTTCAATCAAGATTGGATCAACAAGTTTTACCGTTGGAGTCTCTTGCGAAGCATATAACGCAAATATGCATCTGTGCCAAAAGGGCTAATTCCCATATACTTGCACATATTAACCAATCGAGGCCTGCCAAAAGTAAAACATAAGAACATTAGAAAAATAAATAAATTACAGAACTCAGTTTAAGTAACAATTGAGTTTAAATTAAAAGCTTCAGATACAAAGGTAGTTGCAATGGAGTCTAACCTGTTGATATTATCCAGAGTTAGTTCATCATTAAACAGCTTGGCAAAGCCAAGAATCTCCTCATTAGATACACTAGAACCCTTTCTGACCTGCAAAATTTCAAAATAGCAGTTGCTAAAGTTAAATAAGGGAAACAATGGAAAGGACACAGGAAAAATCCAAGGAGTGATTGGATCCTACCTTATTCAAGAAATCATCAAGATCTTCAGCGGTCTTCTTAATTTCTCCACTCCTTGAATTTTGAACCTCCTTTGCCATTTCTTTGACTGTATCTTGAAGAAACTTGGCATACTCTATCCTTGCATGGAGCCTCCTTTTCAGTGCTTCCTAACATAATCAACAACTGAGAAGAAATGCATTGAAAGAAAAAAGGAATGGAGGGAGCAGGGGCACGCCCAGAGCACACACTTGACAGTCAACAACACAAGCCTCCCTCCTCAAAAACAGACACATGGTTGAATGAGTATTATTCCAAAAAGAGAACATTCCATAGCAAGTAAATGTAGCCACCCACCTACACAAGCAAGTCTACATCCAAATTCGACATAAATGAGTGTTTTTGTAAAAACACACACACACATATGCATCCAGCTATTTTAAACAATTAAATATTTATAGACAGAGAATAAAGATATTGTTCACTTTCTATCAAGGGAAACTGAGGAATTATAAGATTAAACTAGCTGTTTTCACTTCAACAATAAAAAGAGAGAAAATGCTACCAACAGCAAACCAGGATACCTACAAAGGATATAAGATATAAGATGCCTACATCAACTCTATGACTTCATGCATGCATAAAGGACAAATCTAACTTCAATGCTTCCTGCTTTAAAAGTTGAGATTCTAAAAGGCCCCCAATATGGTGAGAAGAGCATTGAGATATAGCATATTAGCCAGCAATAATAATTTGAAAAAAGACCACTATACCTGCTCTTTCATCTTGTCTTGAAAGGTTGATGGCAACATGTTAGGGAAAAGTTTCAAGAAAACAGGAAGGAGAAATTCCATGAATGGGACTATGATAAAAACCGCAAATGGAACTAGCCTAAATATATCAGCAGTAGTTCGTGTCAGCTGCTGCCTCTCCCTTCTAGATAAAGTTTTACCACCAGCCAGCTTTAGCAGCAATCTTGAGCTGATCCTCACATCTGCCCATAGTAGTTTAAAACCCAACCAATAATGTTGTGCAGTTGACTTGATTTCATGTCCCCAATGAACAAATTTCTTTGCCCAATCCTCCCTGTAAGAAGCATTAGAATATCAAATGTGCAGTAAATTACACATCAATTTCAATCATGTCAATTGCTTTATCATAAACAAGTAAATAATGAAAAGGATAAAGTTCTACCGGCTCATAGAAGCCACAGCTCTTAAAGCAGGTCCAATCCCAAGAATTGTGGCCCATACCCTTTGCAAAACAGATTTGGCAACCTTTTTCGAATCTTGTAATCGTTTAGCTTTTGCTTTGGCTTTAGCAGTAGTCAAACCTTCAACGGCTTGATCACATTCTTCTGCAGATGCTTCCTTTCTCCTTGTAGCAACCAATTCTTCATCTCCCTCATCATCACTACCTGGTTCAGGTTGTTTAGCAGTAGCTGTTGAAGCATGACGAACAGAATATGACATCAAGCTGACACTTAATGGAGAACTAAATTGGAATCTAGCACTTCCAAGACCCAAAACTGAGATTCCTTTACATCTATAACTAAAGCTCTTTAATCCTGGAAAACCCAGTAAATCCTGTTTCGCAACTGAATGTACATTCAGATTCTTTACATGATTAAAATCTTCAGATGAATGGTGAGCATTCGATCTATAACCACGTGAGTCAGACTTCTGACTAGGAGGGCCAAGATACTGCAAGGCCTGGACTGACCATGATGATGTATTGAGGTAATCAGAAATAAGTCTCTTCCTTCTTAAAATCGCTCTAGAAGCCATTATAATTGTTTTTTCTTGTCAATGGGAGGAACACATTCACATTTCTTGAACAGCCACTTAATCAATCTGGTAGAATCAAATAATAGACAAGTAACAACCATAACTAGCACGTACATATAATAAACATTACTTAATGCAATTCTCATTAGTCATACTATTATATTGTTGGGATCAATAACAAAACCTAATAAATCATAAAACATAATACATAAAATGCTGTCAATATTATAAGTCCTTCCTTTAAAATTAACCCTATAAATTATATCGCATAAATCAGAAAGCATCGGATTGATTGGGAACTGCTCTAGTAAAGATCATAAAATAAATAAGAAGTTAGAAAAATTAAAGAAATAGTAAAGAAATAAAGTATCCAGCTATAATAAAATCGAATGAAGTAGAGAAGAAAAACCGATTAAAAGAAAAGCATCTCTTTCTACAAAAACTAGAATAAAAAAGGACAAAAAGGACAAAAAGTTTAGGCGACTAAAAACATTTTTGTAATAAATTTATTATTTGAAAAATAATTACTAAAACAACCAAAAAATAAAGAAAGAAGTAAAGAGAGGTTGAGAATTTTCCAATTTCGTTTTCACTTTCGTCTAAAAGAAAAGGTTTTTCTTTCCATTTCAAGCAACACTAAATATCAAGTTTTATTTTGTTTCAAACAAAAATTTCTTAGCAACCAAACAAGAAACCAGAAAACTGAAAAAATAATACGTGACCTAATAATAAGAACAATAACATATATTCCATAATCATAACTAATTTTCTGACTCAAACGAAAAGAATAACTAAGAAGAACATTAGAATACAATTTGAAGAAGCAGAATTCAACGATAACAAAGAAAATAGATGAGATGCTAAAGATAACCGCATATTACTTACAATCTTTGTGGATCGATCGAAAGAAATTTGAAGCTTTTCCTTAAAAAAAGAAAAAAAAGAAAAAAGAAGTGCAGGAAATAAAAGGCCGCTGTACACGCAGGAGGAACGAAGAGGGTTTAAGAGGGGGATGGGGAGAGGGGGTAATGTTATCTGCTACGCGAGTGTACTATTAGAATATTTATTAACCGTTCGATGTCTTTGACTTTGATCTTCACTTCCTTTGCGTTACCACAGGCTTTTGATCTTGAGAGGGGAAGGGCTTTTTGCGACACGTGGTGATTGCTTGATTTTGGTTCCGCAAGTTGACTCTTTGAATATTCTTGATCTCCAAGACAAATAAAAAAATTGTCATTTTCGACGTTGGGGAATTTTAAGATTTTTCTGTATAATCTTCTTTTTTATTTTTTAATGGTAATTCTTTTTCACATGGTTTATCTATATCTATATATATATATATATATATATACACTAACTATACCATATATTATTTTTGTCCCCTATGGATTTACTCACAAACTCTTTCAATTTTTAATCTGAAACAACCTTATCGTCCCATTTTGGTTTTTTCTCAAATGGCTTATTACTTTAAAATAAAATTCTTCTAATCTTAACCATTTTTCTAAAAATACATTGTCTTTTTATGTAATTTTAGAATCTAACTTCAATTAATAGTGTTGGCACCATTTTAAATGCATGATTAATGGTATTCCCACCTTTTTAAATTCCATATATGCTAATTTATTGCCTATTGGGTTTTATGAGGATTCTGTAATTTTATATGTTGATCAAGTCTTTTTCCTTCTTTAGTCCGTTTTTCCAGTCCATTTTCGTTGGGTTCGTTTACGGTTTGCACACAAATATTCACTTTACAATTATTACGACCCCTATGATGTATTCTTTGATAATTGGGTGTGTTGGGTTATTAGAGTAAATTGCATTTTCTGAAATTATAAACATACTAAGTGCACTTTTTATAAACCCTGTTAATTGTTTTTTCAAGACGGTGCTTGCTGAAAATTCCTTTCAACTTTTCACCTGTGACAACCTTTTCGTCGCGTTTGGTCTTTTCTCCATTTGCTAATTACTTAATAACCCTTATGTTTTATATGGTTTGTGTTGGATTGTGAAAATAAATTTCAGTTGTGTTGACTATTTTTTATATGATTAACTATGTTCACACATATTAGTGTGTTTTAATGAACCGTATTAAGTGTCAAGGACAAATGATCCTTTCTATACTTATCTTTTTGGGTGTTTTTTTTAATTAGAAGAATTATAGTTGTTTTGCTAAAGACCCATTTTTATTCTATACTCATCTAACTCCATTAATAGTGTGAAAAATATCAGCATGTATTGAACTGTTTAGAATAAATGCAAACTTTTCTTTTGGCATAAACATGCAAGCACTTTTAAACATATTCTATTTCACTTTTAAAAAACAAGAAAATGACTAAATAGATTTACAATGTCTCATATATTTCTGTAATTGTTTATAAAACAGATGAATCAAATAAACAAAAATATTTCACATAAAAACATGTATGTAGTGCAAACGCAGGCTATCCCTCTTGTCTATATTATATATAAAAGTACGAGTTTTGTAAAACTTTTGAATCGACCATTATACCCTTATTTTTTTAAATATATTTCTTAAATGCCCTTGCTTAAACTATTGTAGTTTTATTCTACTAAAAACTCTATTTTTATTCAATTATTAAATCTAATATCTTTATAATTTCTTTAGTTTTACCATTTTACTATTTTTCAATAAAAATTAGATATATTAAAATTTTTAATATACAATTTTATTTTACTAAAAACTCTATTTTCATTTAATTAAATTCAATATTATATAATTATTTTATTTTTACCATTTTAATTTAAAAGGTTATTGTGATTGACATGTTCTATTTGATAGTTTAATGTATTAATATGATTAAAATTTATTATTTCCCTTACATGCAATTATTTTATTTTAATATCTCGGATTGATCTGATTCGGGTTGATTCAGGTTCGGGTCATTAAGGATTTTAGGTCGGGTCATTTTGGTTTCGGATTGAACGGATTTTTTTGTCGAATCGGGTTGGATAAGGTTTGGTTTTAGGCCATCGAGTCGAATACTCGTACTTGAGTGAAATTTTGTCAGCTATAATAATAGGTTTCTTTAAGATAAAATTAATAGTATACTTAAGATTTTAATTTTAATTTAATTTAAACATATTAGATCACGTGCAAGGCACATGAAAGTGATGACTAATATAAAAGAAAAAGAAATGATCATTTTTCATTTGAGGTTGTCACTGTAACTACAAAATTATAAAATTTAGTTTATTAGTTAGTGCCTTAGAGGTATCAATTTTTTTTTTGAGTAAATTAGTTCGATTCCATTAATCAAACATTACGATTACAAACGTGTCGAGGTATCGGGCATTTGGCCTGATGTTAGAGTATTGTACTCTTAGTTCCAGCCTACCTAGACTGTAGGTTTTGGATTCAAGTCTCACGGAATGTGAGTTTAGTTTATAATTTATTTGTTTGTGTATTTGGTTTGTAGGTAATTTCTAGTTTGTGTTAAATTCTCATTTAGATGTTTGGGCATAGAGAATTACTTGGATTGTAATAGGATTTCACTTGTATTTGTTGGGGAACAGGCTTGTTGGCTCATAAATTAATGTTTTGGTAATATAGCTAATCATGTAGCGATGTACAGGTCTTCCTATGCGTTTGTAATCCCAATCTCTTTAAAAATTAATAAAAAAACGTTCTGAGATATCAAAATCAATATACATAAATTTTGATATCCGATTCATGACTGAAATTTTGATGAAAAGCTCAATTTTTTATTTTGCTACAAATTTGTTTTTTTAATGAAATGCTCAAATTAAACATAAACATTTTTTTTCCTTAATTTATACCTAAGTTTACATTAGGCATTTCATGACCAGATCGGTTGGTGAACCGATTAGACTTAATTTTTCCCCTTGAACTTGTAGTATTTGGACGTTTTGTCCCATAAACTTCAATTTTGGGACGTTTTGCCCCCTTAGGCTAACGGCACCGTTAAGACGCTGATGTGGCAATGCCATGTGGCATTGCGACGTAAGCGTCTTGATGAAACCATTAGGCTGAGGGGGCAAAGTCTCCCAAAATTGAAGTTCATGGGACAAAACATCCAAACGCTACAAGTTAAAGAAAGAAAATGGTACTTTTTCCGAACCAATTATGGGTCCGCTTGCCGATCCAACCAATCGGTTGATTCAATTACAACTTTTGTTGAAAATTTAATATTTTATGATATAAATATTAAATATATCAACTATATGTCAACCAAAAATGCTTGGTATTGTGGGAAAAATATCTTTTTTCAATGAATTGAAAAGTTATGAGTTCGAATTCCACCATATATTCATATATTTTTTAACAATTTTCAAACATAAAATCCGGTTCAGCCCAATCCGACCACCTGATTCAAAAAATCGGAAATTACCATCCTATTCAGACCGAATAAGACACCAATCCCCAATTTAGTCGATCAACCGTCCGATCTGGTGATTTCAAAAAACGTTGATTTACACGTGAAAATGCCTGCTAAATCTGGCTTTTAAAAATAATCATGTTACAACTTTCAAAAACATAAAAGAAAAACAAAAATATATGCTAGTTATCTAGTGAAAAGTATATTGGATTTTTTAGGTTTATTTTTTAATAAAAAATTATAAGTTTTATTGATTAATGAAATCGGGATTACAAACGTCGGATGGTAAAGACCCGCACCACACATGGTTAACATCTAATTTAACTAACCTATGTGCCAATACATTGACTTCTTTATTTACATGAGTGAAAGAACACCTATCAAACAAAGAAACTAATTCCCTTCCCGAATCTCATAAATAAGGTTACCCCCCTCCCACCAAGAATGATTGGTATTGTTAATCTCCGTGACAACAGTAAGAGAATGTAGACACCCGTTTTTGAACCATATCCTTTAAATTATAGTAAAATGTTGCTTAATTTACGTTAGGGTTACTAAGGGGGCATTTTGGTCATTTCTACCTTAAGGGGTATTTTGGTCAATTTGCTCGATTGATAAGTGGTTTTAAATTTAATTAAGGATTCTCTTTTAAGGTAAGCATTTGATTGTCACTTTAGGATTCAAACTTGAGAAATATATTAATCAGTTAAGAGTTTGAACTCATGGTTACTAAATTGGGCCAATCTTTTCTTATTGATTATTAACTTTGGGCTTGCATATGGACATTTGGGTTCGCACTTAAGGAATTAGTGTCATTCCTCGCCAATTTTAGAATAGAAAGAGTCTACAAATTGAATCACAACAAATGCACAAAAAAAATGGAAATATAAAGATCCTGATACAATAAAAATGTCACTACTTGTACAATAGCTTACATAAGTTTGAAAGTACAAAACATGTGCTTTTACATTAGCATTTTTCCATTACAACATCTTGCATTCTGCCTCTGTGTGTTCCTTATCAACATTAGGTCCCTGCACAATAGAAGTAAGCTACAAAAATTGACAAGAAAATGTGTTCCCTAGGCTTATGGAGATACAATATTAATTAGTGCACACCTCGCTCTCTTATGGCCATAAGATGAAATAAAAAATAAACATGCAGAGGCTCAACAAAGCAATACAATGTACCCCAGCGTTGAAGGTCTTTTAGAAGACCTCATTATGCTGAGCTATACACCTGAAGGGAGAGGAAGGTGACGGAGATTATAAAAGAACAACAAAACATGTCACAACAAAACACAACAGCAAGCATAGCAAAGAACACACAAAGAAAGGGTCGAGACCGACAGAAAGAGTAAGGCCTGGGGAAGTTTCAATGTATGCATCAGCCTAGGATTCGAAAAATGAGATGACAACTCAAGTCTCAAAAGCTCCATACCATGCCAGCAAGAATAGCATAAGGCACACATAGAAAAGAAAAAGCAGGAATGCAACCATATAGCTAAAATAACAGCAAGTTTCGGTGCAGCATATCAAAGTACAAAATGGTCACAAAAGTTCAAACTCATTTTTAGGTCATCACATGGCCTCACCAGTAGGCCTCATTTTCAGATTTAGCAAGGATCACAAGGTCGAGGGATCAATAGGGTTCAGGAGAGATTAACATCCATCAGGGATCATTTCAAACACAAGTCTCTCAAACATTGCATAGGCCTTGTAGAATACAACATTCAGTCGAGTCAGTAACATTTGATGAAGCTTAGGCATGCACACATAGCATTTTAGTCTTTACATGTAGGCCACATGCGTCATAACTCAGGCAAGGAGCATACGGGATTCAAAATAGTTAAACATTACCATGAACAAGCATCTGCGCGAGAGTCACAAAGGAAATCAAAGCTCACCCAAAAATGGTTCCCTGATTAGTCAAGCAAGCATTGACCAGTCCAATTTGAAACACGAAAAGAAAGGATATTGATGTGGTGGGATTCCAAGGGTGCCAAGTCAGCAAGAAGGCCAAATACACCAAGGTCAAGAATATTCAAGAAAGGAATAAGACAAAAAGGGCATTGCAAGAAGACGTGTCACATATCAAGGATGAAGTACATCGACAATACATACAAACGAACGCATTAGATTCAAACAGAATTGAAACAAACAGAAGGACAATTCAGCCATGAGCATCCAGTGTAAAAAGACACAATGCACCCAACAGAGTCAACAATCACAAGATAAATAGTCAACAGAGCAAACAGCTAAAAGTAAGCTAGGAATTTCAAAGTCAAGCAATCCAAGGACCAAAGGGCAACGAACCAGATGAAGACCAAGAGGGCTCACCACAGAGATGGTGACAAGCACCGCAGCAGATAAAGAAGATAAGGGAAAGAGACAAAGGAAAACGCTAGGAAGGTGATGAGAACGATGACTCACTATGCCAACCTTTCAATCCAGCTCACTTGGGACAGCTCAGAGGCTCCATCCTTATCCCGTCAATTCCCACCTGCACCAGAAAGGGACAAGATCAGAAACCACCTCAGATTAAAACAAAATGAGTAAAAATTCAGAAAATAGACAACCCTTGGATGGAGAGAATCTCACGGTGGGATAAGAAACATGAATTCTTTATAAGGAACAGAGAGACACTGAAAGGGTGGGGGGAAAAAAGAAAGGAAACTCTGCCATTTTTTAGAAAGAAACTATCGAGTCAAGTTTTAGAATTGGGGCTTTCCATCTGAAAGGTTTTTTTTAGAGAAATAGGCTAGTGGGTTTGAAAGAGAGAGGGAATGAGAGGAATTTACGGCCGGGAAATTGGGATTTAAGCGTCGGATATCCGACGGTCGAGGGTTCGGATTGATAATCAGTTAAGGGGGTTTTGCATAGGGAAGAACGGAGGAAAACATACTAGAAGATCTAGGCCACCCGACGGCTAGATAGAGAGATCAAAAGAAGATTTTAAGGTTCGGCCGAGGCAAGATTTGGGCATTTTAAGTTGAGTTTTGAAGAAATAAGGACCAGATCCGGTGTCAGGAGGCTGAGACAAGCCAACCTCAAGCTTTGGAAACTCATCCGAGCTCCGGTGGAGCTCCGACGCGGTGGGGCAAGGCGGTCCGAGAGGAGGAAGCGATTTCAGGGGAAGAAGCTTAGGCGGCTAGGGTTTCTGAGCATGAAGAAGAGGAAAGGTAGTTTATATAGTATCCCGTACGGTTCAACCCGTACCCAACCCGTTTGGGACCCGCGGAGGCCCATTTCCAAAATTGGGTAATCTCTAAACTTGGGCTTTAAATTTATCTTAAGCATGTGGGCTTTTCATTAGCATTTGGGTTTATGTTAATTCAAGATTTAGTAACTTAAGTTTAAATCACTAAAGATCATAAAATCAAATTTAAGACAAGATAGATTAATGAACCACTTTTCATCCATATTCATTACTTTAAATGTTGATTAATGACCTGTTCATTTGAGAAGAATTAAATTGACACCAATGATGGAATAATCGATTGACATGTTGACAAAGCTTTTCCATCCTAATCCGAATTTCCTAGGCTTGGGGCATTTGGGGATCTTACCAATCAAGTGGAAGGTGCCCAAATAGTGCCTCTCATATAACCACTTGGTAAAAAATGTGATTAAACCAGAATGCATGCATCATATGCACAATTAAAGTCTTAATTCAGGGCAATTAAGAAAAGAAAGTACAATTAAAGATCTAAGTTCGGCAATTAAGAGAAGTAAAGTCTTAATTCAGGGTAATTAAGAAAAGAAAGTACAATCAAGGTCCTAAGCTGCGCAATTAAGAAGAATAAAGTCTTAATTCAGGGTAATTAAGAAAAGAAAGTACAGTCAAGGTCCTAAGTTGGGCGGTTAAGAAGAGTAGAGTCTTGATTCAGGGTAATTAAAAAAGTAAAAGCAGTTAAAGAACTTAGTTCAGGGTAATTAAGTAAAAGCAGTTAAATTAAGTAATTCAGGGCAATTAAGTAAAGACAGTTAAAGGGCTTAATTCTGGGAAATTAAGTAAACACAGTTAAAGAACTTAATTCAGGGTAATTAAGTAAACACAATTAAAGGACTTAATTCAGGGTAATTAAGTAAACACAGTTAAAGAACTTAATTCAGGGTAATTAAGTGAACACAGTCAAATGACTTAATTCTGGGTAATTAAGTAAACACAGTCAAAGGACTTAATTCTGGGTAATTAAGTAAACACAGTCAAAGGACTTAATTCTGGGTAATTAAGTAAAAACAGTCAAAGGACTTAATTATGGTAATTAAGTAAACACAGTCAAAGAGCTTAATTCAGGGAAATTAAGTAAAAGCAGTTAAAGGACTAATTTCAAGGCAGGAAATTAGGTAAAGTAAAGGACAGACTTAATTTCAAGGAAGGAAATTAGGTAAAAGTAAGCACAAACTTAATTTCAAGGAATGAAATTAGGTAAAGTAAAGCACAGACTTAATTTCAAGGAAGGAAATTAAGTAAAGAAAGCATAGACTTAATTTCAAGTAAGGAAATTAGGTAAAGTAAAGCACAGACTTAATTTCAATAAAGGAAATTAAGTAGAGTTAAGGACTTAATTCCAAGGAAGGGAATTAAGTAGAGTTAAGGACTTAATTTCAAGGAAGGAAATTAAGTAGAGGACTTGATTCCAAGGATGGGAATTAAGTAAGTTAATGACTTAATTTCAAGGAAGGAAATTAAGTCAAGTTAGGGACTTAATTCAGGGTAATTAAGTAGCGTCAATAAAAGACTTAATTCAGGGTAATTAAGTGGAGTCAATAAAGATCTTAATCTAAAAAGAGATTAAGTAAAAAAATAAAAGAATTAATTCAGGGTAATTAAGTGGAGTCAATAAAGAACTTAATCTAAAAAGAGATTAAGCAAAACAATAAAAGGGCTTGATTTATAAAAATTGAGTCAATAAAATAAGGGAATAATGAGACGACTTAAGAGAATTAAGTCAAAATAAAAGGCATAGTAGCATCGGCCTAATCCAGATAATTAAGTAAAAACAAAATAACAATTTGGACCAAATAGAGAACAAATAGAGGTCGATTATAACGCGTTTAAGACAGACTAAGAATGATAATATCGGGCATGAATAGGCTTAAGAATAGGAACAACCAACGATAGAGACCCATAGTTAATCCTAGATCAGTTAGTGCCGTCGTTTCGACGGGCGTCGTGGGGGTGCTAATCCTTCCCTACGCGTACCCGACTCCCGAACCATAAGACTCTGGTTAAAGCAGACTTTATTAGGTTTAGTATTACCTAATTAGGTTAATATTAGACCTAATAATTGATTAGGTGGCTAATCACACCTTGGTAAAAAAGATTAGTGGCGACTCCTCATAAGAACCTTAAAGTTAACAGTAGTTTCCCACCAAGTCGCACGTTGCGACAGAGAATCGCTCTCAAATACACAAACGATAACACCATGCTCCAAAGCTACTTCAATGGTGAACAAAATGTCATGAACTTCCGCATACAGGGAATCAGAAACAAAGCACGAATTCCTCGTTCACTAGCAATGATACACCCACCACTATCGCGAATAACCACCCCTAGACCCGCTTCTTTCCTAGTGGCACAAAAAGATGCATCCGAATTAATCTTCATCATGCCTAGTGCCATTGCAATTTCCTAGATCCCAAAGCTGAACGTGTCGAAGACGGCAAAGTAGCAGCCAATTGTTGTTCCAACTTATAGTCAACCAACGCCAAAGCAATAAGTGTATTGCAGGTTGCACTATGAAGGCAATGGTTCCAGTTTTACCGAAGAAGCCAAAGGGTACATAACACTTTGTCAAGTTGTCCAACCAAAGAAGCTTTGACAAGAAAATAGCACCAAATAGGAACCTTCTTCCCATAGTTCTAAACACTCGGCAACCCAAGGACCGACCGATTCCCAAACTAATTTGCTAAAATGCCACTCAAAAAATACATGAAATATGGATGATTCATGGCCATCACAAACATCACATAAATCAACAATATCAAGTCCTCTAAGCAGCAACACAAATTTAACAGGTAGAATATTCAAATAGACTCTCCAAATAAAATATTTTACCTTAGGCATTACATGAGATTCCCAAACTAGTTTCCAAAGACGAGACTTTGACTCCAAAGGGAAAGACTCACGACCAAGGACCTTTCTAGCCACAAAATATGTTGATTTAACAGAGAAAACACCAAGACTAGAATCATTCCAAATCAAACAATCACTAATAGGAACCCGAGGAATTGGAAAACACAAAATACGCATAATGTCCTCCTGCCGAAATAGCTCCAACAACTTGTCCTCACGCCACGATCTCTCCTCAAAGTCCATCAGCTCGACAACATTCATAGGCTCCACAAGACAATCAACACGAGGCTGTGGACGGAAATTCGGAAGGCTATCTAACCAACGATCCCTCCAGACATCAATATCACCCAGCCCAACTCGCTATCTTTACCCTTTCAGCAACACACCACGACTTGCAAGAAGACTTCTCCATAGAAAAGAAGGATTAGATCCTAATTTGGTTGAATGAAATTCCCTAAAGGAAAATATTTCACCTTCAGTGAGCGAAAACAAAAAGAGCCCAGGTTCTGCACAAGACGCCAACATTGCTTAGCAAACAAAGAAAGATTAAAAGTCTCGAAGTCTCGAAAACCCAAACCACCGTAAGCTTTTGAAACACAAAGAGATTCCCATGACTTCCAATGTATACGAAGCCTATTGTCATTAGTTCCCCACCAAAATTTGGCAAGAATCATGTTTAGCTCACGGACAAAAGTCTTAGGAAATCAAAAGATGCTCATCATATATACTGGGATAGTTGAGCAATAAATTGTATCATCACTGTTTTCCCACCAATAGAAAAAATCTTAGTATTCCATTTCTGCACACTCTGCTCGAGCATGTCTTTTTTGAATTGAAATTCCCTCGACTTTGACTTACCAATCAAAATTTGTAGTCCCAAATATTTATCTTTGTCAAGAACTCACTAGACTCCCAAACTATTCATAATAGCAATTTTGGTAGGGTACAAAAATTATATATAGTATATATTCTTTTGATTGACTCTAATTAGGCTTAAAAATTTACAGATTTGCCTAATCAGACTTACTATTTTGAATGGAAAATTAGTAGTGTGGCACACACGCTATAAATATATGTTGCAAAACATGATGAGCATGTGGTTTTATTAAATCTTTCTATTTGTTAAATAATATTAACTAAAACAAAATTCTTAAAATTCATCCTTTTTATAAATTAAAATTTATCTCGTTGTTTCTCTTCAGAAAACATGAATACCCAAGAGCAACGGCCACCTAACCAAGAACTAGAGCTGATAAAACCTGACCCGATAATAGGTAGCGACCCAACCCGTCCGAAACTGAACCTAACCCAATCCGATTTGAGCATAAGTCAACGATCCAAACCCTACCTGCAACCGAACCTGAAATGACCCGAAACTTGAAATTATCTGAACCTGAAGTGACCCGAACCTGATTAACCCCAAAAATTAACGCGAAATTACCTGAATTTAAATTAAATCTATTTAAATATTTCAAAAATAGCAATTTAATTATAATTCATAATATAACATGTTATACCACTAGTTTACAAATTTTAATAATTTTAAATATATATAGTAAATATATATTTGACCGCTCCAAATTGATCGTCAACAATTAGGAGACAAATCAAAGATTAATTCCTCACCAACTCTAATGCTACTGAATAGGTAGAACAGGGGATGTAAGGGTCGAATCCACAAAGAGGATTATCTAAACCTGTAGAAACTTAAGAAGACTAACTTTGACACAAAACAGATTAGCAATAGAGAGTAATTAAACAAAGTAAAAGGTTATACGGATTCAATATAAGAAAAGTTACTCCAACATAAGTTAAATATCATTCTTGACATATAGTATGGATCCCAGATTCAACTAATTAACAGAATAACCTATTCAAACCCTTGGCGAGAAATAAGACAATTCATCAAAAAAGATAAATCACTTACTATAATCTCATCTATGTCTTGTGTAAGTTAAACCAGATACGGCATCTCAATTTAACCCTTTTATTCCATACAAACAGTTGGATACACCATCCTCAATTCATAAAGAATAAAGTATTAAGCATAATAAACATACAAAGCAAACAATTCAAGTTTATTTTGATCCACAAGAATAAGAATGATTCATCTAATCCAAATCAAGATATTAGCTTAATGTGGTTAACCACATATGCATTGTGGTGAACCATATGTCGACTAACAACTCAATAATTGCTACTTTAACTAGATTCAACTTGTTTCTATCCATCAAACCTAATCTAGAAATGGTTTCTACAATAATCAAGATCAACAGGCTTTTATCAACCAATCAAATCATATAAATCTAAGAATAAGAACAGAAAAGATGAACAACTTGAATAAATCATCAATAGAATAAGAATCTCAACATAAATAGTCAAGAGATCAATTAAAACTTACATTGGAAAAAGAAAAGAATTTACTCACTCATGATTTGAGTAGAAATCACCATTGTTATGAAAAAAAAAATAAGAAGAAATAGTTGCTGCATAAAAAAGGGGAGAAAACGTTCTCCTCTTCTCTAGAAAAACTATCTAACAACCACTCAAAATCTAAAGAAAATAACATATATATAGGTGGTTGGGACTAGGGTTTGAGAACTTCTTCTATCCCTAAGGGTCTGACTTGGACGGTTTGGACTTGAATTGGACGTTCTTAGCATGGCCCAAAGTGAAGAAACATGCTAAACAAGGTGCAAACCCAATTCTATCAAAACTGCTTCTGTACAGAAATTTTAGGGCAATTTCGTCCATCCAGATGACATTTTCAGCTCTCAAAATCTTAATGAAAGTTGTAGATCTTTGAGTTAGCTTTCGAACGGATCATTAATCACCTTATTTGGACTTCTGGATCACAAGTTATGGCCTTTCTACCGAAACTGCGCAAATTTGTCAACCTTTGAATGTTTGGTGTGGCTCTAAAGTTAATGAAGGGTTCATTAGGTCATCTCTCTTGATGAATTGGACTCTAAATCACCTCTTCAAAGGTCTGATCCAAGTGTGACATCTTCATGTAAGTCCATAACTCGTTGGATGTGTAGAATGCAAGCTCATGTCCACCAATGCATCCATGTCAATCTACAAGGTCCATTAAGATGAAGTAACTCATGTGATGGCATATATGTGGATATGTAGTGAACCACATAACTTCAAGGTAGCTCCAATATAGCTCCAAGATGTCATCTCCATAGCTCCAAGCATCCTTTTTTCCATGCTTGTTCCAAAATGCTCTAATACAGGCTAAAAGCATCGTTTTGCACTTTTCTCTCCAAAATGATCTAAAACGCAAATCAGGTTAGAGTAGGTGGAATTGGCATATAAAGATGCTAAAACCATAAAAAATAAACACATTTTGATACTACAAATTTGGGCTGATCAATATTATTATGCCTCAATTTTTTAGTTTTATTATAATTTATAAATTTCATATTTAATTCATAATAATATAATAAGTTACACCCTAATTATATTTTCTAATTTTCATTAATTCGTCAACAATCAAAGGTTAAAATATTTATAACAATAAAACATATTCAACTTTAAATAGATTTAAATAAAAGAAAATTATACAATTACACGTAACTATGAGGTTACAAACAACAATATTTTTTTCTTGTTTTGGGGGAGAGGGGAGGAGGATGGGCAATAATTTTTGTTTGCATCATATAAGAAAATACTTATAAATTGATAATTAATTTGATTTTTAAGTCTCATGTAGAATTAATAATTAGGCTCCGTTTGGTTCGCGGAAAATAGCCTTCAGAAATTTATTTCTGGAAAATGAGGTTATTTTCCAAAAAATGTGATTTTTTTGTTGTTTGGATGTTTCTAAGAAAAATATTTTCTGTTGTTTGGCTATTTTCCGGAAAATTAGTATTTTTTTTTGTCAAAAACGTATGTCTTTCAAAAATTATTATATAAAAATTAAACTATATAAAAAGGAAAATCATCCTACATAATATAAAATATTACCAAACATCTTAATAATAATATATAAGTTTTTATAGCATTATATATAAAGACTTAAATTGTAACCACACTAAAGATGATAATCCCACAATGTAACAACATGTTACACCAATGTCCAAAATTGCCAAGGTTGTAGGTTATCCAACGACTTAAAAGTCATAAAGATATTAGACTACTCATTGTCTTACAAACTTGGATAACAATTAAAAGTTCATATAATATATTATCCTACATCAGAAAAGCCTAAACATATAGCAAACACTTTCAAGCTTGCCCATCAAAGAACCTTTGAAGCCAACGGGTCTTAAGATTGTGGCTTTTCCTCAAGAATGCTTTGCCCTCCATCTGATTTGCCATCAGGTAATCATAGGCAGCTCCAAGATCATTTTCAGAATATCCCTCCATTGTCATCACTTGCTCATAAAGACTATCAAGATAAGATTCACCAGACATTATTTTTATGGCATTAGCTATCTCACCAAGTTGATCTGCCATATAGCGAATCTCATCTTGATTACCAGCTTCTTGAGTATTTTTCCTTTTACGATGAGATCTCACATTTGAAGTTCCAACTAAAGAAGATGCTTTTCCTTTAACCTCTTCTTTAGCAATCGGCTCCAAATTTATTGGCATTGATTGATCAGCCACATTTACTATCCAAGTCTATATCAGCAAAGGATTTAGCAAAACTTCCAGTTGCCATATCCTTGCTAGTAAACAAAGACATCTCATCATACATTTTGAGTTTCTTGTTCAAGAATTGATCCCATTTAGGATGTGCATGTATTTATCACATACATAATAAGAAAGACATTCTAAGAACAGTGAACTTTTAATAAAAGACAATACTTATGAATATATAAAAGATACCTCTAAAGCTTCATCATACGCCTTTTTGCTAGCAGTAATCATATCTTCAAATTTTTATCCCATCCAAATCTGATTGATCCACGAATGGTACTAATAAGAAGCCATGTGTTTTTAACAGTCTTGAGATGATTTTCAACATGGTTGCTCCCACAAGTAACATTGAATTTTTCAGAAATAACTGCTACCACACGATGCAATGAACATGGTTTGAAAATATTAGATGGCTTGTTCCCCTTTTGAGTCTCTTCAGCAAGTATCTCCAAGAATATGAGCTCCATTGGTTTTGTCCACCTAAATTGCTTTGAAGTGCCAGCTTCTTTCTTCCCTTTCCCCATGTCTAAATAACTTTTATAGTAATTAGCACATATAAATGAATATCAAACAAGTAATGAACAATTATCAAATCTTAAAAAGTTTACAAGAAACAACATTAGATATATATATATCAAAGGATTAAGGAGAAAACAAACAATAGTTCAAATAAGATTAATAATAAACTCAAATGTCAAAAGAAGATGAACAATTAACTCAAAGTATTCAAATGGGACAACATTTAAATGCAAATGACAAACAAAAAAAATGATAGAAAATTTATCTAGCAATAAAGTCATTCCACATATCCTGTGCAATTTCATCTCTCTTGATTTGCCATTCTCTAGTTTCTTCTCTTTCTTCGCGCTCTGTGAGGGTTGGCCTTACCATTTGAGACTCAACATCATCAAGAACCTCTTGATTAATTGAGTCATCAGGATCAACTCCCATAATGAGATTAATGATACGACATGCTAATACTATATGCACTTGAGTCTGAAAATTCCAAATTGGTTCAGCATCTAACACTCGAAAACGTTTCTTCGAAATTCCAGAGACTCTCTCTACAGAATTGCGTAATTAAGAATATCGAAGATTAAAGAGTTCCTTTGCATTTTATGGACGATGGTCACTAAACTCTTTCAAATGATAGCGAACCACGATATGGAGAATTAATACTAATTAGTTCAATTGAAAATTTAAATCAATATTTTAAATTCTCATTTTACCTAAAATATATATACTTGCTTACTCAATTACAGTAATCCATTAACAACACGTTTGGTTCATCGTGAGTAATTTAGGAGGAATGAAAAGGCAAATTTAGGGGGAATTGAATTGAGTCGTAAATTTTTAATTAAATTGATATTATTTGATTTGGTTCACTGGAGTAGAAAATGGTGGGATATTAGTACACACATTTGGTTGGATAAAATTATATTAAAGAATTAGCATGTAATTCGGAAACGGAAAGGGAAGGGGAAGGCGCAACAAAAGGGGAGATGGATGTTATGAAGTCTTTCATGAATTGTTTTTACCAACAAAAGAA